>VVHJ01000879.1:19561-36781 GCA_015107715.1 Tylochromis polylepis | reverse complement strand
CGCCTTCTTTTATTTCAGTAGTGGAAGGTTGCTGGCAGTAAAGGGATTTGAAAAGTGCGATTTTGAACTTCTTCATGTTAGAAGTCAGTTTGATCAATGTCTGCTGCAGCTCTCACTTGCTTCAGGGCACAGTGAACCACTGATAGATGAATTCCTCTGTGTGAGTCCATGGACTGATGTGTAGGTGTACAGTGAGAAAAAAAAGAACAAAAGCAAATCAAAGTCTAAAATTTGTGTGTGTGTGTGTGTGTGTGTGTGTGTGAGAGAGAGAGAGAGCGAGCATGTACAGATACCATAATATCTACATAGTGTATCATTTTAGCTTGGAAGAGGTGTGGGTGTTGTGTATCTGTGAACTTCTGCATCTGTGTTGCTTGCTGATTCAATCACATATTGAAAGCCTGTAATTAGTATCATCTTACTTGTAGACTTGTGGTGGCAAACAAAGAAACTGATGATGCTCTGGACTTTATCAGCCTGTACAGCGGCAGTCCGCTTGGCAGTCAGGCTTCAGTGCCCAGTCTGGCCCTGGAGCCCAGTGGCGTAGCGAGGAACCCATGTACAGAAAACCTTTTAGAGCTCCAGCAATCCGATTATGGCAGCTTTTTTTCTGCAGCACTGTTGATGCTGAGATAAGTGTTCTACTGGACTCCTCAGATCAGCTGCAAAAGCACTATTTCATTAAACCAAGAACTCAAATTTGTGAGTGGATCATTTTGGTTTTCTTCATACATTTTCAGGAGGTTAGACGGGGTTGAAAAGCCTGCGCATATGCACGCACAGAGACACACACAAACATAAACACCGGGCATCGAGATGTGAAATAATGATGCTGGATAAAAGGTGCTGCTGACAAAGTGAGAAGTGCCTGATGAACAGGCATATTTTGCACTTTAGATTTGCAGAAATAAATTTGAATTATGATTCTAGCATGCTCTATGTTGGTTTATGTGGTTTCTAAAAGACAGGTACAACTTGAAAAGCCTCCATATTTATCTCCAAGTGTTCTGGCAGAGTGTCAGTAGGATGATGGATGATGTCTTCATCGGTGGCCAATTCTCTGAAGTTGTGGTTTGAGCGCTGGACTGAAAAACAAGATTACATTTAATGGACATTCACTCCCATCCAGAATTAACTGCAGGCTAAACACATACAGCTGCTCATAACACTGCATCCAATAAACCATTTCAGCATCCAGTGTTTAAAGAAATGGCTAAGCAACAGACAGATAAATAAGATTACTTACAATTTTCACAATAAAGTCTTAAGTGACTATTTTAATGGAGCGATGAAGAACATATTCTCAACTCTCATGTGAGTGAAGTGAAATATATTTACTAAGCATCTAAACATGTTTACTTAAAACTTTCATGCAGTATTGTAAACATGTGCCTAACTGTGTATGGCAC
Source organism: Tylochromis polylepis (assembly GCA_015107715.1). Classification (NCBI taxonomy): domain Eukaryota; kingdom Metazoa; phylum Chordata; class Actinopteri; order Cichliformes; family Cichlidae; genus Tylochromis; species Tylochromis polylepis. The sequence goes on along the minus strand of VVHJ01000879.1, from coordinate 35,372 downwards.
AGTACATTGCAATTGTAGGTATTGTGTAGCAATATGAATTCAACCTTGTTGTAACTTTGTTCACAATGTCAAAATGTGATTTGCTAATAATTTGCTTTTTCCACAGGATAATTCAGAGACACTGAGGGACAGAAAATTCAAATGTAGTTAGCAGAATTGATGTGTTACCTTGAACCGAGCAACTAGCAGAAAAAATTAAAAGCATGACGAGCTGCAGTAATGGGTGGGTGACAGAAAAGCTTAATAATGTATAATTTGTAGCTTAAAAATAAGCACTAACTTATCTTTATCATTTCTGGACTCTGGGTGACTGCTTTATCAACATTATCATAAATATTCTGTAAACAATTATTAATATATTAATAAAGTATTGATGGTGCTTTTTTGTTTTCCTTGCCCAATTTTCTGGGGCAACAGAATTAATCACTATACATAACTATGCACGCGTGCATGTTGTTCAGCTTAATAATAGTGCTTCAAGCTAGTTAAGATATTGGCATGCCTAGACACTTGCAGCTCCTATCTCCATCAGAGGGTGACCTTTAGCACGGCCCGTTCCTGTATAGTTTTCCTCAGGGTGCAAGGATGTGGGCAGAGCTTGGCTATATACAGTAGGAGTACTCAGTAGGATCAATACCTCTCTCTAAAGCTGTTCCCAGACACATTTGCAGTACCTAGGGGTGGCCTTTGTGACACACAGATAAAGAGAAAACACTCCCCAGGCTGTTAGTGTCTACCGATCGCCTCCTGTCCCTGCTTTCCCTCCTCCTTTTCTTCCGCAGCACGCTCAGAGGAAGATGGATAAATCAAACTCGCTTGACAGAGAGGGAAGTATTGCTAATATTTCTATGATCCACAACAATATTGTTGTGACTTAACCTTTTCTTAAAGGGGAGAAAAAAAATCCTACCATCCATCCACGCCAGGCTGTGCTGAGACAGCTGAAAGAGCTGGAGGGCGGGGCCCATGTATATTTACTAACTCTCTGCTCCATCCATCAAAAGACACACCATGTTGGCTCCACCTGTCTGTCATTGTCCTCTTACATTCCTTGGCAACTTCCTCTCCCCCAGCCACTTCATGGTCTCATTCACTTGATATGTGCATTTTTAAGGAGAGCCCTCCTCTTTTTGTCTGCACTGACTCTTTTCTGTCTCTGGTCTTTTGTTGCTGACTCCAGTCTTCCACCTTATACTGTCTTCTTCTTCCTTTTCACTCCCCTTTTCTTGCATTTTCCGAATGCTCCTGGAACTGTCGTGGTGTGTCATATGAGTGTGCTGCCCAGGAAGGTTAGAGAGGGTAATTTGAGGCTCCGAGGGTGCCGCAAGGCTTGGATTTAGTTTTGGAAGGTGTGCTGACAGTCAGCAATCCAACACTGATCACACCAAAGTCACACAGATTGGTAAGATGTGTAAAATCCTGGTGGGAAGAGGGTAAGTGTAAATGAGTTAAGGAGAGAGTGCAGAGGAAGGAGTGATTGTAGTTTTATCCACACAGACAGAGTCGACAGAGATGTCACTTTCACCGTGGGCTATGTTAGCTATTGAGCTGAAGCCTATTTGCACCTGACACAATGAGAAAGCAAGTTTTCTGCCTGAATCCACATGTGTGCAGCTTGGGCACTGGCTCAGTGCTACCTCTGCGGGGAGTGCAGTGTGAGCATATTTAGAAAGAAATAACTCTGATGTGGTCTGCTGTTTAAATTTGTTTAAACACAGAATATCACATCTCAGCTAAGAGCCGACACATACTCAATTGCACAACACACAAACACACCCAGAAAGAAAGAGAGTTGGAGTTGAAGTTGGAGTTTGAGTGGAGTAGACAAGCGTCTGGTATAGAAGCAGTTTTAATATGTTAGCCTGTCTCCCTGCTGGCTTCCCCTCCCCCTTTCAGGGACGGCACTAATGCCATTAAGTGTGGGACAGATCTGTTCCATGTCTGCAGGCCTGCCAGTCTACTGGTCTGCCCCGAGACCACTCTCCATCTAATCCTATCCTCTCTCTCCCTCTATCCTCCTCCTCCCCTCCACACCAGAGACAGGAAGAGGCGGCTGGGAGAAAAATCTAATAAATAAATGAGAGGATGCAAGAGGAAAAAAATATATAAATTAAGTTCTCCGTTCTCGTAAATCATGTTGCCAACTTCCAGTAGACAGGAGGGCGGAGCTTAGGGTAGAGTGAGCGAGACCATAGGTGGAAGAGCGAGTGAGAGGCAGTGAGTAAGAGAGAGGGGGAGAGACGAGTGATTGTGAAAGGGAGAGAAAGAGGTGCGGGAAGCGTTTCTATTCCACCCTCAACCTAGCCTCGGCTCTGGAGACTCAGCGGCGAGGTGTTTTTAATTGATTTTTGATTAGATAGACATGGGGGGGGGGGAGTTTGTCCATTAGCATGAGGGGAATGAACCTCTGAGAGGAAGTGAGTGAGAGAGGAAGGTACAATGAAAGAGAGAGAGAGACAGAGAGCGAGAGAGGGAGTAGTTGATATAAAGGTTTGTGAAAGACACAGAGGAAAATGACAAGTCAATAAATGGATATACATATTTGATATGCACCGATGGGATGTAACTTTTTTAATTTAAACTGATTTGCAGCTTAATTGACTAAATTATATGCTTTAATTATAACCTGTTACTCAGGGATTTAAGGTTTCCACTGATACAGGAACATTTTCAGACGTCAGGAGGCCAGATGCAATAAAAATTCACTCCAGGTCACTCATGATAACGTAAAAAAAAATTCAAGTTCTTTCCCCTAGCCCCCTAGAGACGTTAAGAACAATCCCGGGAGACAACGGTGTTGTTAATATAAATGAATGCATTGTGTGCATCTCCAGCACTAAAAACATCCACCTACTTTTCTACTTTTTACTCAAAGTTGCATGCTTTCAGAACAGGTGTTGGAGGGTGTTAGTGGGAAAAAAGAGATGCCATTTGCCTTAACATAACTTAGAGTACCATAAAAAATATTTTACATTTTATTTTATCTTTTTGTGAAATATATGCATATTATTACTTTTGAGTGTAGTGCGAGGATAGCTCTAAACCAACCTATATTTTTCATGTAAATGAACAAATTTACATGATTTGTTAATTTATCCCGTATATTGCCTGGATTGCATCTTCTTCACGGGCTTCATAAGCGCATTTACAATTTTGATTTAAATGAACAACTTCTAATAACTTTATGTTGCTACTTTTTAACAAGTCTTTTACTGTGCTTACATTCACTAATGGCCTGTACAGTATATTAATTATGATTGGAGTCCACCATTGCACTGCAATAAAAAAAACATTCACAAGGTTAACAATCCAGGGTTACTGTTATTTTTATCTAATTGAATTCAGCTTCACAGTTTACTGTTCGCTCTCTGTTTCCAAGCTACATTCAGTTACAGATAACGTAAGCCAAACTTTTTCTAATACAAGTGCAAAGAAGCATTAAACTGGCAAAACATGCAATGTTTTATGTGTTCAAGCAATTATAGGAAATAGACATTTCATGTTCATTTTTAAAGATGGGTCCTACGACAACATACTGCATGCCATTTTCAACATTTAATCAATCTCTGGATTATTTTTGTTTTTTGTAAGTAAAGGAATGGAAAATAGCAGCTGATTAAAAAGCTGCAGGTGACAAACTGCTCTTTAAACTCCTCAGAAAAGTTAACCAGCTATTTATTTTGCACTGCTGTTGTGTGAAAAAAGCGACTCAAGCAATGTGTGGTGTAAAACCACGCCAAGGTTCCAGTTATTGTTGAATGATTTCTTTATTAAATCAAGGTTAGTTTTGTTTAGCTGTGCTGGAAACAAATTCAACAGCAGCTCTTCTGTTCTCAGAGAAGGTTTGCTGTTATCATAGGTACCTCCAAAATCAAACAGGACTGAAGTCAGCTGCAGCAATAAATGCAGGGCTCGTCACCTATACTGGAGTCTGTGCTGCAGCTTACACGTCTGCTAACATGAAGAGTCACTGTGAGTAAACTGTGAGGGTTTATTGCACATAGATCATAAAAATTGTCTCTTTCTATCTCATAGTTAGCCCTCCCTCAGTCTCAGCGCAGTTATCTGCTGATCAAATGGCATTGTTTTTGCTCACAGTAACTGTTCCACAGTTCCAATAAAGCGCTCCAAACATGTTTGGTGTGATCGCACTGTAAGTGTCCCTTTATGCCAATAGCAATCAGAAACTCCTGCCTCAGTCTCTGCTAACTTAAAGGTGCTGAAGCTAAAACCTGGCTCACTGTTTTATACAATTGATTGTTCTTTAACACATTTCTGCACATTTTTGCTTTTGAAATATGGAATAATAAAATGTTGTTGTTGAATTTGTTTCTTACACATGAACCTAAAGACTGTATTAAATTAAGATGCAACATACACATCAAGAGGCAAAACATATTAACTTTGATAACTTGTCTCTTGGGTACAAATCTTAATGTTCTAATTATTTTTTTATCCTTGAGACCATTTGCGTTAATAGAATAATAACATAATAAAAAAAAAAATCAGCATTTGTTAGTTGTTACATTGCTGTTTGTGTAATTTAGTTGTATTTTCCCCGAGCAAAGGGTTTGTAATTTTATTTTATCTTGACCCCACCTAGTCGTAGATATGCATAAGACCCTGATGAAAACAGAAGGGAATTTACTACAATTGTTAGAAATTATTAGAAATCAAATATAAGATGGCTGTATTGCCATCAAGAAAAATTAACTACCTTCACCCTGGAAAAGGCACTGACAAATGACCTCTCAGATATTGATCACCGTACACCCAGAGCCTCACGCACAGCATAATAACAACCAACAGCGAGCGTAGCAGCGTTGATATTTGTTATGTTGTGTTTTTTTATTTCTTATTTGTCCTCGGGTTTAGTTTTAATGGCTGAGCGAACTAAGGCGAGAAACACAACACGGTATTCTCCAACCATAAATTAGATTTGCACCTCCAGCAAACTTTCACTTTGCTACTTGGTAACTTATCTCAGTTCTCATAAGTTTTCTAGTCTCCAGATGCCCACCCCTCCCCTCCTCAGCTCTCATCCTCTTGGTCAGTGAAACCGGTCCCAGCTGCACTTAAACAGAAACCCAGAGCTGCGGACGTAGACACATTCACACACTCCCACTCCCACACCGATTCCCTCAGAGGCACATAGGGTTAGAGTAATATCCAAAGTGCAGGTGGGACCTCACTTTTGTAGCGATGCTGAACAGAGCAGGGCCAGAGCATGAGCCAAGTAATGGAGTGATGATCACTGCAGAGATAGAACAATCAAAGTAGGGAGGCCGTTGGTGGGGGCACTCATGGACTTAGGGAACTTGCACACTAATTGTATCTTATGACTAATTGGTAAATTAGTGAAACCTATTTCAAGGCGCCAGGCTTAGCTTTGGGGGACACCCACAGCTCATTATAGACTCATATTCTGGGCAGAGGAGGAGAAAAATAAAGGAAATTATACAATTGCTCAGGTGAGAATGGCAATTAAGCAAGTGCTTAAGAAGAGCAGGAAATGAAGCCTCATACACGCATAATTTACTATACTCTCCTGTGTCTGGCTTTAAATCACCGCTGATCCAGGGCATATATTTATGATGCCACGAGGAGGGAATAAGGACTGTGTTTTTGTATACTGGTTTTTGTTTGTGTGTATACTAACATGCAAACATGAGCATAATATAATTATATGTAATAACTTAAGTTGGTGTTGTTTATCCTGCCGCTTTTAATCTATTTAATTGATTAAAATTAAAATTTGTTTTTTTAAATTAATGACGCTTCAAGGTGCATAAATGGCAAGTTCGCTCTCCCAGAGAAACTATGATGACCCTTCATGAACACTTTTTTAACACATTGTGATTTTGAACAAATTAGATTGTGTGAAGAAGAAAATTTTTTCCAAGTCCTGCAGGGACAGGACAACTCTATTAAGAGCGATATACCAGCTGATGCAATTTTCTGAAGATCTGACAACTTTTTTTTCTTTCTTTCTTTTTTTTTTTAACATCCATGCCAGTTAGATTAAGTAAAGTTAATTTAAATCTGAGCTAAATGTTATCAGCTCATGAAAATAGATGGACATAGATGAGATCATTGGCTCTCAGGTTTGAGAATTAGCAGTCTCCTCTCCTCCCCACTTTTTTTTAATACTTCTTTTTTGAATATTGGAGAATTTAACTGCAAAGTGGGTTCTAGGGAAGATTTCCACTGCTCCCACTCCTGAGAAAACTGTAAGCCAAATAAAATCCAAAAATACACATACTGGTACTGAGGCTTAGCAACAGTTCAGCTATTAAGAATTGAAAGTAGAATTGCTAGGAAGCAGATAAAAATAATAACCGGGAGGTGAGATTTGTGTACAAGAGACTTATTTTCTGTGCCCTTAATCTAAAGGCGTACGTATCACACGATCACCCAGTGTCTGTAGAAGCTGTAGAGGTCAGAAACAGGGTTGTTCTGGTTGAATTCTTAATCTTCAGTCCTGCTCGTCTTATCCCTCCTCCTTCATACCCTTCTGTAGCATGCCTCTGTTATACCATCAGTGCAAGCTGAGTATTTGTTCACCTGGTTCTGCCTTTGCTTTATGTTCCATTGCTTCAAGACCATTTTGGGGATATGTGCAATATTTCCATAAGGAGACACCTGAGCCATCCAGAACTCTCTTACCAAGCCTCCCTAACCAATTTGCCAGGAGTAAAACTAATATTGTCTTTAATCAGATGCAATTAGGTCTGCAAGTTAAGATCTTCTCCCAATTAAAACTCATTAGGCCCATAATGTCATTAGGGGAGTCCTGAGTAACCACCACTTGCTTTGGCAGCCTACTTGTCACAAACAACAGTGCAAGTCAATAGCTTTGTACCACATGAAATGTTTATTTCAAGATGGCACAGAATAAAGAGGTTTGAGTGGAGAGGTTCAAGTTTTGTTTGTTTTTTTCCCATAAAGTCATTTGAAATTTAACAGGAGAAACACAAATATTCAGCCTTAGTCTGAGATGTGGGAATGTTGAGCTGCACTCAGAGAGGCTTTCTATATATAACTACGATGTTTGATGAAGGAAAAAGAAACATGTCTGTTGGCATGTGTTCATTACATAACATTCATGAAATATGAATTAAATTGTGGGATGCTCTTGAACATTGCTTTAAAATGCTGTTTTATTGTAAAACCGTGACTCTGTTGGGATTGCTTTAGACGGTGCGCTTACTAAAGTTTACAAATGTGTGTCTGCTTGTGTTCCCATTACTTTATAAAAGATGTGTCCTTTCTAATCACTAAAGTAACTATCAAAATATATCTCCCAACTTAAGATACTATGACTCAATGCACTGCATGTTGTGTGATGTGATATCAAATGTAGCATATTGTTGTGAATGACAGATTTATAATGAAAACGAGTCATTATATAGCAAATTAATTTAGAAAAATTAATTAAAGAATGGTTAAACAGTTGTTCAATAGTCACCCATGTCTTCTACATTTGCGACCGTGTTATGTGTATTTGTCTGCATATATTTACTTGGAGAACAAACAATCAATAACATGGTAGACCATAACCTTCTGTAATACAACTTCAAACAAAAGCAGTAGCGAGGTCAAATTTTAAATTTTCATTACCGTCTGCAAAATAAACAAAAAAATGGATTATGGCGCACAGAATCTAATAAAGCATAAGATAACCACAGATGCACACAACAAAATGAAAATATATGAAGTAACTGATTTTCTGTTTTGCCTGAACTACCCTACATTAAGCTACTAAAATATGTTGAACAAACTCAGACAGCAAAACTGCTGAAGGTATATTGAATTTGTGGGTCTTTGTCGTGCTCAAAAGCAGTTCATCATTGATTTCTGTGCACACTGCCGAAGAGTTTTTCTAAAGCCTTGAGACAGAACTACCTTGAAGTTAATGTGCTAAAGGCACACAGACACAGGGTTCTTGCTAGACAGAAATTCATACTGTCTCAGGTGTTGCTTTGAAAGCTTTCCCAGTGCACTATATTCACTGAACATGTAAAGAAATCGTAAAGCATATTAAAATTCTGCAAACTTTAAATGACCTCAGCAGGAATCCATTTTAATTCTACAGTATGTTTGTAATAAGATAAAAGTGGCTGCACTGTAAATGGGACATTTACCAATATCAGTGTGTATGGTCTGTAAAATGTATGTGTGACACCAATCAGCCGTAATTACTACAAGGGTTAGAGTTTTCCTCCTGACTCTAATTGGCCTTTGCTGTCAATCAACAAGTGATTTCTGTTCACAATTGAAGTAAGGGGAATGATAGAAGCAGCGATGGTGGGATAATTGAAAATAATTGAGCAAATTGCAGATTTGAGAAGTTGGCTTCATCAGCTCTGCGGGGGCGAAATATGAGCATGTGGAGAGAAGAGAGGTGAACAGAGGAAAAGCTAGATCTTAATGATAATGAACAAAACACTCATCTCCATTTTGCCTTCACCCCCGAGGATAGATCTGCTTATCTGAATAATCAGCCTCTACATGTCTCAATGTCACATGCACTGGAAAAGATGAGCATCTTTGATCTCTGTATCCTGAGCTTCAGCAGCTATTCACCAGCCCTAGGGTTGGCCCATCTGAGAAGTCCCTCAAGCATGTGATGCAACTATGTTGGTGGAGTAACTTCATGTAATTAAGTGTGTATTTGGCATCAGTGTGTTTATTTGTGGTGCACATGTTTATATCATGTTTTTTTCATAATTCTGTTTATTAAGTTTTTAAAGACAAATGAACAAACAAAATATATTTAAAAAAAACTATCCTACAGAGACGCTACTAAACATTTCATCAGGCGAGAAATGCTGTGACATCAATAATGCAATGAGACAATATTTTGCAGGTGCACAGTAGTTTGTTTTATATAGCAATATATACATCCAACTCATGAACTTATAGTCCGAAAATGTGGCAACTGTCCAACTCATCTGTTTAAACTCAGATTATAATCAGCCCCAGAAGTTCCAGTTGCCTCCCCCATTTCTGCTGAAAAAAAATGTCCTTTCACTGATATAGTGTCCAAGTTTTTCCATATTCACAGCCTCTGAGATTAGCGATTTCCACACAAGGGATCATCTCCAACCCACTTCACCATTACGGCTTTTCTTGCTAGCATTTAAAGAGACTGGAACACGGCATCTTTCTCTTTAAGAGAGGCGGGAACCTTTCCAAGCAGACACAGTAGTGGATTTGCTGAAAGCTGCTGACCCATTGCTGTACTAACACTTGAACATATTGCCATCCAGAACATTTGAAATTTCGTGTATTCCCACAAACAATGCAACCTGGTGCCTACATGAGATTTACACTGGTGTTTGGTGATGTTTTTAGTGTGGTGAGGTTACCTTTCTGTACTTACTATAGATATGTGGAGATATGCACACATGGTGCAAAATTTTATATTTCTTTATACTGTATATGTCAGTTTCATTCAAAGGACTTCGTCCAACATGAAGTTATATTTGGGTGTATATAATATAGCTGTATATGTATACTCTCTTCTATGCAAACTTTTATTTGAGCGTCACAGTGTGTATGTATGTAGCAACATAAATCAACTTCAGTCTACTATATTTTCTTCCGTGGGTGGATTTGTATATCTGATAAAGTAGCAATACTGACAAGCTATTGGGACTAAAGGCAGCCCCTCAGTTTCAGTTGTTTGTCATCGCTTTCTTTTCTTCCTCCTACTCTCCCCATCCTCAAGAGCTGCTTACCTTCCACATCTTTCAAAAAAAAAAAAACCCATCTTGCCTGTAATTTACATTTCCATATGCTGCCAGTGGCGCCAGGGAGAGTGGATAATTGGGTTGAAAGTGGTGACGGTGAAAGCAGGATAGAAAGGGATACAGAGAAGGCCAACTGAAAAAAAAACCAAGCCATTACAGGATGGTTTCTTTTTTTTCCCCCTTCACTCGTCATTTTGCCATGCTGCTCTTAACCACTTGTGCAGCTGAAAAGATTTACCTTGGCCTTCCATTCTCTCTCATTCTGTACTCGCCTCCCCCAGAGCCTCGTTCCCTCCCTGCGTCTGCCTCATCCATATTCATCCTGCATCTCTCTCTTCCTCTTTCTCTCTCTTTCGCTCTCTCTCAAGCTCGCTCTCTCTCCCTCTCTCTCACTGTGTCACCCACAGCATGGCGTTAATACACCAATTAGTACTAAGAGCAGATAATGGACGATGTCATATTGCAAAAGGGAAACCGAGACACAGAGCCACAGTGAGTGAAAATTAGCAAAAGAGCAAGATTGAGAGTGTGAGTGAGAAAAGGGAAACGAGAGAGAGGGAGAGGTGGAGGTATCTTTATGGATGCAGTCTCTGAAAATGTTGAAATACTGCTTTTACAATGATCATCCCAATGGAAAGAGAGTGATAGGAAGAGCGCTCTGGTGGTCACAGGTTGCTATATAAAAGCCGAGGTGTTACACCAACGCTTTGCTGGCTCCAAATACCGATGTCTGCTTTGTTACACTCTTAAACCCTTTTCATTGGTTTCCTCCCCTTTCAGTACTGGAAATACCATACAGTTTTCTTTCCTGCTATTGTGTTCATTTGTACGCCCACAGGCCTTCTACTCCACTACACTACACAGGGCATGCATGAAAGGCTATAAAGACTTCCTCCAATAATAGTGGCTCTCTGTAGTAGTATGTTTTTACTTGCCAACAATATGGCAACATGCTGAAAAGAAATGCAGGTAATATCCTGATTAATTTTCATTCATACACAAAGTGAATAGCCGTGATTTGTATGAAACTGATTAATTCTGAAGTAATGCATATCATGTTTTAATATATTACTAAGTAGCAACCTTATCTGTACAAAAACACACACAACCATTATTCGGCTTATTATTTTATACAGCACATTGTGAAATGTGATGTGCTTTGATAACAAGTATTGCAAAAATAAATTTTGGTTTTGTGGTTTGTGGTACAGGAGATAATTTGTCAATCAGTGCAAAACACAAAGCCGTATAACTGTGAAAATAGGAGCTATTTGCAAATAGGGTAAGGTGTTATGTAAATATGGTGCTGCACAAACACGAGCTCCGACTAGGAAGAATTGGCATTAATCAAACATGAACTAGAACAAATTAAAGTATGCCAGCTGTATGAGTCCATTTTCTCTGCCTTTTCAGGAGAACACAAGAAAACATTCAGGCAAACAGGACCACTGATGCTTTGTTGATAAAGTCTGTCTTATCGAGCAAGACATCGCTGTATTGAGAAACTAAATGCAACATGGAACACAAATGAAGAAAAAGAATGACTATTAACAGTGACTGAGATTTTCAGTCATGGTTGAGCCTCAATGAAATTATTCAGTGCTAGAACATCCTCACACACCAGCACAAAAACCGCTACAGTGCTACACAGGGGCTCACTCTTATCTTGGATTTTCTTTCATTTTTTTCACGAGCTCTGTGTTTTAACCACTGCCTTTATCAACACTTATCTGGATCAATTTATTTAGGTGAAAGCAGGAGAGTAATTACCATGCGCTGCCTATAAAGTGCATTTCTGAATAAAGCTCGGCTTTTGAGTTGCACTCAGACTCCTGTGTGTTTCTGAGTTGCGTCTATTTGTTTGAGAGCCTCTTAAAACAACAAAACCATGTGTGGATAGACAAAAGGCAGATCATATATTTGAGCACCATGAACTTTGCACTATAATGCACTACAGTATAATGTAACTGTGTGTTCTGTTTTGAATGCACATATATTAGTTTTGTTATAAACTATTCATCGTATCTATAATGTATTTTAAGACCAAACAACATCCCATCATAACTATCTGATGCACATGATTCAGTTTCGCAATCAAGAGCTTGTATAAATCTTTATCATTCTTTATGTTTATTTATCTTTTATATCATTTGACTTTCAGAGATCATATTATTTATGAGCAACGTGATCAAGCAGTGCTTACGAGGCCAATCAGCACTTAATCAGAGTTACTATTGTTGTTGCTAAGAGACCAGTGTGCAGTGAACAATTGTTCAGATTTTGCAAAGCACAAAGGAAAGACTTGATGCTTCAACTTTGTCGACATTTGTTTTTTTTAGCGGTCCAGAGTGGACCAGGTGGCACGGTTTGCCTGCAGCCTAATTATACAGTGTACTGTGACTTTGCATGAATAACATCTGTTTCTGAAAAAATACTGATAAAGCGTGAGACTGCCATAGAGCACAAACTACATTATGCCCTGTGTTTATTGACACAATGAGTCAGACGGCCCGTGAAGGTCAATTGCCTAGATTTGAGAGCAGTATAACAGAGTAGGTACTGTGTAACAGAAAGCTAAGTGGCAACGGCGTGTAGCGCCTATTCACTAGAGTCCAACATTAGCTACCACAATAGAAACTGCCAAAAGGGTTTTCAGAGTGAAAAGAAAAATTGCAACATGTACCCTGAACTGGTGCAATTATTGTGTGTGATATGGAAGTTAAATAATTTCATGTGGCACTGGAGCACTTAGCCCATGTTCACCTGGAGACAAAGAGTTCTTGGGATTAATCCAGAGTTATTACTCATGGCAAGTTCAGTCTAAAAAAAAACAACAAACAAAACTGCATTGTGATTGTAGTTTTCAAATATTTTTAGTGATTGGTTCAAATTTAAATCTATTTAATGGCTTTCAAGCAGACGTAGCAAAACAATTTCCACTGAACACACAGACACACATGCCAATATGCACATAATAAAAGTGCTTTTAGTGAGGATACGTAACTTTTTTTGAACAGGTGCATTTGAATGATAATAGCAGATTAAACGTTTCAGTTTATTTAAGGACATAAATATTAAGCTACTTCACTGAGTGCCAGTACAGTTGGACGACAGATGAGGAACTGTAAATATATTGCATGTCTGTCTCAGATGCTTATTATAATAATGTCTTTGACTGTCTCCATGGGTAACAGTAAAGTAATGCTATAATGTAATTTATGTTTTAAGGCATCATTAGGCAGTGTAGGAATGTTGCCACATAAATGTCATCGACTGCTTTGTGGACTACTTTTTAAAGCCAGTGTTATTTTTTTAAAACTGGCGAGTACCATATTTATTTGGAGGATAGCTCTCACTACCCAGTCCTAGCCCTAGCTTGCTAGTTTGCTTATCAAGGTGCAGCTGTAATTCTCGGTGACCTTAAATGGGATGCTAATTTTGGCCCAAGAGAAACAGGCTTAAAAGAATATACTTACCAGAAAAAGTGAGCAGCTGCTTCAACTAAGAGTGGCTTTTAGTAGAACTACCAAGATGCTTCAATGCCTCCACTTAGTTGCTGATTTTTTTCTTCCTTCCTTCCATACACTTTCACCCCCTTAAACCCTTACCCACCTGTGAACGTCCTGGAGAACACCTGCCAATGTACTCACTCAGCACTGTATAACACACTTTCTTTTTTCAACAAACTGTCTGACACCAGAAGAACCAGAAAAGTAATCTTTTGAAAAATCCATCTATTCCTGGGCAGCAGACTGCAATCTTAAAGATGTAGTTTCTTTTGAATGTTGGTGCTTTGACATTATTTAGAAACTTTTTTTAAAAGTGCTTTGAAACTAATGGGAAAAAAAATAAAAAGCCTAGATTCATTTTAATTCATGGTGCACATAAGTGAAGAATCTACAAGTCTTATATCAGCACAGAAAACTTGCTGTATGGTTGATTTAAATGACTCCCACACAAATGGCTGTTATCATGGCTGTTGTATTGATTTACTGTCCATACAGTATAAAATTGTTGGACTTCTAAAATACATCTTTAACACACACTCAACACAATGTCCTGCACCGAAGCTTCAGCTCCATCTTGACAGTAGACATTTAATCTCTCTAGCAGCAAGGATGCACAAATCAGTTTACAGTGATTTGCCAATTATTTCAATATAGAATACAAAGGCAACATATCAAATTAAATGTGAAAAATTCCACAAATTGAAACTGAGAATTTTTGTTGGTTTGGGGAAAAAAAACTAAACTCATTTTGTGTTTGATGCCAGCAACATCCATCCTAGTTCTTTTCTCCAAAAGTTGCGAAAGAGATGTATTTACGATTGTGACGATCATCATCTTCTTTTAAGAGAACTCTGTAAGTGTTTGTACTGAGGAAGCAAATTGCAGTAGTTATGTTACTTGTAGTTTTACAAGCAAAATGTCAGCTGCTACAACAGTTTGACAGTCTTCTTTGTCATATTTTTTGTGTCATAATTTGCCAGGTGTTATAATTGGATGAAAGGGTCATTGGGTGGAAAGCTATCAGCATACGTGCAGAATGTGGCTTGGCATTGACTTGCATAAAATAAGGAAGTCACCTGAGTAGTGGCATGTTATACCAAAATCAGTATATATCAATCAGCAGTCATGGGGCCATAACACATTTGCAAGTTCCCCGTGCCATGTGCACTAATGCACACCCATGCCATCACGACACTGACTGCTAAACTATACTCTGATAACAAGATGGATGACGTCTCTCCTCTTTAACCAGGCGAATGCAGCATTCATAATTTCCAAAGCCAGTTTCCAATTTTGATCAGTCATTCCACAGCAGTTTTCTGCTGTTCCTCAGTCTTTAATGAGCTCTGGCACCGAGACGGCAGCAGCGATTCTGGATCTTGCTTGTATTTGTGGATGTAGTTACACTCCGTTCACTGCCAGTGGTTTGAGGAAGTGTGGCTGAACCCATAGAGTGAGTTCTGTTTTAGAATAAGCTCTGTTGTGAATTCAGACCCACTGTGAATGCCCTCCAGTACAGAGATTTGCGTTACTGTTGATAATGTCATTTTCAGTTTTTTAAATCTTATTTTCAAATTACTGATTTCTTATCCATTTAGCCTTTTCACAGAGCGGTGTACCTCTATAACCTTTGCCTGTGAAAGACTCAGCCTATATATAAGACATATAAGAATATGTTCCTTTTATACCCAGTTATGTTTGTGACCTATTGCTAATTAAACTAATTAACTGCGCAATGTTCCACTAATTTTTTTTTTTTAGTTTTTAGTTTTTTCTTTCAGTCATTATACAACCAGGTCTTTGATGACCTTGCTCCAGCTTTTTTTAAACATGGTGGCATAAAAAAAGTCATAGCATTTTTGGAACCGTTTGTATAGTAAAATATATATATCAGAGAAAGGTGGGAGGTGGTTCTTAGCAAAGTTAATGCAGGAATCAAATAGTCAGTGTCTTTTTTTTTCTTGCAGGTACTTCAAGACGATTTGCTTACACCGTGTGCAATTAAGCTACACCTAATTTGCAGGGCAATTACAGATGACCATTTAAAGGACCTCTGGCGGTTCCTGATATCCACCTTGGGAAACCACGTGGGTTAGGCATCTGAAAAAAAAAGAAAAGAAAAGGTGCTAATGTTATACATAGAAAGCAGTTTCACTAGTGGGCGGGCAGACGTGGTAGAGACTACATTTCCCTAACTTAGATCGACTAAGGCTTGGTTATAAAAGTGTCATGAAACTGTCTTCAAGGTACCAAACTGTATGTGAAAGCCAGTGACGAATGCGCTAGGTTGTAATTGGCCTGATGCAGAACTGCAGAGGTTGAAAATGCCGTGTGGACGGTCCTGATGAGAGTGCGCGCTGCCTGTCGACAAAGAGGGAAACTAGAGTGATCCCTTCTGTGCGTCAAGACGCACAAGATAACCGCATGTGACCTGTGTAGACTGTCCTAATTCCAACGGATGATTTTTACACTGTAGAGCTGCACGAAGTCAAGGAGTCGACAGTTCGAGGGGGGGGGGGGGGGGGGGGTAAAAAAAAACACACCTGG
>VVHJ01000879.1:0-19098 GCA_015107715.1 Tylochromis polylepis | reverse complement strand
CCCCCCCCCCCCCCTCCCTTTTTTTTTTGGGGGGGGGCCCCCCCCCCCCCCCCCCCGTCTTTAAGATAGCAGGCTATTAATTTTTAATTCTTATGCATCCGCACGAAGACGGCACCAGAGAGGAGAAAAAACCGAATGATAACCAGAGGGGAAGAAAAGGAGAAGGAGGCAAGTGAGGAGAGAAACGAGAATGAATGAGACACACTGAGAAAACAAGGAGAAGGAGATTGGAGGAATCAAGGTAGGATCGATGTCCAGTTTTTATTTTACACGTGCTCTAAATACATGTGATGCGAGTGCGACAATAATAGCATGTAATGCGCAGCAACCTGGCTTCTTCTGTGAGCCTGCGTGAGGTGTTCAGACGTGGTAATACGATTTATTTATTTAATATTTTATGTTTTGACAGATAGCGAAGTTCATGTTTACGGTGCGTCAACAGCAGTGGCCTCATATTTAAAATGCGTGCTGGATGTTCTAAATTAGTCGCATCTGAGAGTATAACTCTCGTCTGTGGGCCTGTGCGTTGCACCGTGGCCTGGACAGTAACAGATTTTGGCAATTTTAATTAATACATAGGGTCTGTGAGCCTGAAAGTGACAGTGTGCATGTCCTGTAAAAGCGAAGAAGCCGTTAACTGTTCTCATACAAGCGAAGAGCTGTTTATAACCCTACCAGAAAAGGTAGACAAGAAAACAAAAGATGTTCTGGGATATTTGTGACAGAAGTGATTTTTGTAATCACTCTGTTCAGGGTTTGCTCCGCAAGTTCCTTCAATTAGAGAAAGAAATTAAGTAACCAATGATTATTAGAGGAATCACATCAGAGCAAGCCTACAGCCTCAGTGTGAACTACTCTGTCCAACCCCCGTGTCCAAGACTACATCATTAATCCTACCTTGTCAAATCATTAACTATAGGCTAGCTGTTGGGAGTCCCAGGAGTCCTTGAGTGTTTCTGGGTCTCCCAAACTATGTGAGAAGTTCTGTTAAATTTAGCCCATCTGAAATTCTAATAATAGCTTGTGCACAAAATGGCAACAGGATATGTTATTGTCTTAATATCACCTCACTGCAAACCAAGCCATGAAGCATATTGTCATACATCCAAATTTAATCAAATGCAACCCCCTTAATATTTAGGGGTTCAAATCATGATAACCCCATTATAATGTTACTACGCTGAACTAATTCCCAATTTAATAATAAAATCTCTAATAAAAAGGCATCAGCCGACTATATTGCAGCTATGATAGATGAAATCAAACCTTTTGTCTTTGTGCGTTATTATGATAAAATTGAACCTGAGGAGGCACACAAGAAAGCCCCTGAAAACAGTTCTTCAGTTTGTAATCCTTTCCCTCATTCTTTCCCTCATTTCACTGGGGTGCATTGTGTTTGCCCTGCCAATTCTTAGGGAAAAAATTGGCATGTCTACTATTCTGAAGGGGCTGAATGAAATTTAAATTCTTCAGGTGGTAAAACAGCAATATTGCAACTGTCTGATTGCGTTATCTGGGCATTCAAGAAGCCAGACTTGGAATTGGTTTACTGCCAAACACACTCCCCGGGAAGACAGAAGGATTTATTTCCCCCTTGTCTGTGTGTCACATCACCATCAGAAAAATTATTCCCGGCTTTCAATGGTTGAATAATAGTCATATATTAGCATGGCATTAATGATCGTCACACATTTAATAAGTCACTAATCATAATTAGATTTACTTGAGTTTTCAGAGGCTTTGTAATGCTGTGGTCAGGATTTGATCATTGTTTTTTTTTATTTAAAACATCAGCTGTGAAGAAGACTGTATATAGAACCTGACAGATTTTTTAAAAATTCTTCTATCCATTTAGGTTTAAAGTATAGTCATTCCATCTATATGAACACGAGAAATGCACATACTCATGCTTTCGTTTATAGCATGTGTGTCTGTGCATGTGTGCAGGCGCTCGCGCACGTGCACAGACACATAACCTTAATCTTTCTTATAAATAAGTGCTAAGTTCCCAAAGCGAGTACACCTTCATATTTTTGTTATTCTTTTCTTTCAGCTTTCGGCTGTTTATATCCCTACAGCTCCTTGACAAGACTGACTAAATGACTTTGTTGATAGAAAATAAGCGGAAAGGAAAAAGCATTGATGATTTTCACAAAATAATCAGTGTTATTTCAGGACAGCTAAGTGTACTACATCTGTGCTCTTTCAAAGAATAATGTAACATTAGAAAAATAAGATTGAGTGGATTTTTAAAAAAAATGCTGACACCTGTTATGTCACTGTATTACTTGATTTAAAAAAAAGCTCTTGCCACGATTATTAATTACTGCAAGCAACACATATTGAATGTTACATGCCAAAAAGCTGGATTGTTGATTTTGACACTGCATGGAGATTTATCCTTAACCTGTGAAAGCCAGTGACATCTTTTTCACACATAAGATGGTATGAAATTAAAATGAATGTGGCTTTTAGTAACAGTATAACAGTACATTATTCGACAGTTTTAATGCCCTCTGGGGTAGCAAATAACAGAAATCAAAATGCACGCAAGAACATAATACAGATAAATACGCAATTCAATTAAATTTTCTGTTTTGTGATCAAATTGTTTTAAATTTTCGGTTCTCAGTGGGCAATTATACATGTTATTAAAATAAAAAATAAACTAATAATAACTAAAGAATAGAAGAAAGCAGTTTGCTATGAAAATCTGTTAATTAAAGCCATCCGTCAGTCAAGTCAAGACACAGAATTTCATAACATTGTGTGGCAAACACAAAAATTATTTAGCTACAAGTGCACACGATAACACATGTAGCCATTTCTCTTTTTATTACAAAGGGAATCATTTAAATTAATTCAAATTGTTGCATATGTGGTGATGGTGTTCTAACATGCCCACTTAACAACACACACTTTACTGTGCGCACATAATGCCACTATAAGCTATTTCAGTCTCCAGGAGGGAATTAAAGGCAAATGTTTGTGCCAGTACAGAACAGAGGAACTCTGCTGTGGCATTGCAGTAAATTCAAATGATAAACTTAATCTCAGAATTGTCTTTTGATGGTGGAAGGTTCCCAGATATGATATTGGATTAGTAAAATCCTTGCACGTCCACCAGGCGCAGGCTTCTTATAGGCCATTGAACAAGGGAATTTATTTTCGGATATGTGCACGGTCAATATATATCGATTTATCATAAATCTGAAGATTATTTTCCATTGTAATACATGGCAAACAAACTATTTTTTCATAATCTGATTTCTGCATAGCACACAAAAAGCATTCAGATGAGTGATATAGCATCGTTACAGTATGAGATTAAGAAGCGCTCTTCAGCCTGTTCAATCTTATTAGGGTGGAGGTAACCAGTGAGGGTTGTGGCAGTGATGGGATCCATGCCCATTATTATTGTCTCACAGGATGCTGCCTGGGTACCTGTGCGCCCCTTGTGAATGGGCAGGAGTATTCTTTTATTCCCCTTTTTGTCATGTCAAAACGCTGTGTGTCTGTTGGGCAGTTTTTCTCGGGACTGACCCAGAAGCTCTTTATTGTGTAGTGCCAGGTAGCTTTTCCTTGCTCCTTGCCTTTGTAGTTAGCAGTGTTTACCTGGCAGTGGCAGTTCTGGGGTTGTCACCAGCCTGATAAGACTTGTCCTGACAGGAAAACCATTATGATTATGACAGTTATTGTGTTTCAGTGTTTTACCACTGCTGACAAAATACACTGGAAATGGTTTTTAACAGCTTTTGTTGAACTAATTATTGCAATCAAAAATACGATATTATGTTTTCTAAGCCCATTTGTAATGTGTTGGCTGTTTTCCCCTTAAATGCTAGATTACATTTTTGGAGGATAAACATGCAATAATGGATTGGATATAAAGCGGCAAAAAGAGGAATACAGGAAAGGAAAACAGAAGGGATGAAGAGTGGAGGGTGCACTGGCCAGGGATATGTACATAATGGCCAAGAAACAGCGCCTGTCTATGCTGTGGCAATGAGCTGCAGAAGTGATGGGCATTGAATGTCCTTTGTGAGGCTCCTGGCCTTTGTGCTGTGGAGTTATCTGTGATGTAGTCACGCAGCCATGCTGCAGCCTGTTGGTTATCGGCTCTGGCGTCTCTGCTACATCTGGAGAAAGTCTGGAGGTGTGGGTTTTGAGGAGCCAATCTTACAGGAACCCTACCACACACTAATTCAATTCAGTTGCTGCCAGCCTTGAGCACGTGTAGGCGCCGGCGTGGCGAAAATGAACAGGAGCAATAAGAGCACATGAACAGAAAAAATCGATGAGGACTCTTTTTCATAAATGGAGTGGGTGTTAAATTAGCTGGATTGGCCCATGTAGCAACACATTGGATTGAGTGTCTGGTGTATTTGGGTTGTGTCTATCGACTGAGAGACGACTGGGTGTACAGCAGGGGAAAGACTCAGTGATGTTCATTCAATGTGACCAATCAGCCTCACCAGCAATTCATTCAGTTTTACACTGATTTGTCAGAGAGAATGGGATCTCTGTTTAAAAAAAATGTGTCACTGGAGTTTC
Organism: Tylochromis polylepis; assembly: GCA_015107715.1. NCBI lineage: Eukaryota > Metazoa > Chordata > Actinopteri > Cichliformes > Cichlidae > Tylochromis > Tylochromis polylepis. The sequence continues at coordinate 14,544 of VVHJ01000879.1, read as the reverse complement.
ACTGACCATATTATGGCTCCTTTTATTTTATGTAATTTTCTGCCTTTATTAGATATTCAAAGTTTAGATAGGTAGGAAAAGATATACCCTAACTACTTGAGCTGTCCAGTCACCTATAATGTGTAGCTTTGATAACCCTTTGAGCCTGTCTGATTTGCTTCTAATAAAATTAATAGAAAAGTTTAAATCCCAGTTATCAAATCGCTTTGTTTTCCGGTTTTCATTTCTGAACATGTGTTTTATAGGTTTTCAAAGCCCCGTGCCAGGATATAATTTTAAAGGTACTTGAAAATAATGATCACAAATCAGTATAATTTTGCCCTGCGGGTTGTCTGGCATTTTGGAAAATCAGTTGTGGCAGCTCTTGCCAAAGGTGTATAATAGCAATGGTGCCACCGAGATCAGCTTCAGTCCTTCTTAATAGCGAACCATGGATGCGGTCACAGAAAGCCCTATAAATGCTAATATAAGCAAGTAAACTCAAATATTTATAAAATTCTTTAATTTAAACCAAATACCCAAAGGAGCAGAAGGGAGAAACTTTAACTAGACAAAAGGTGAAGCTTTAGGTAATTGGAGTAGGTTTCCATATCTAAACTGTCCATCTGAAAAAGGAGGAGCACACAGATGAAAGGAAACAGGGATCAATTGACCTAATAGCTTGTCCAATCAATCCTTATGTTTTCTGATAACTTGATGGAGGGTGAGGGTGGAGTGGCGGATGAGCCCCTCTAATTGGCTTGGCCAAAATGGAGAGAGCGGGAGACTGAGTGGTAATGGCAGAAGTAGTCGTCACTCCTCCTCACACCTGGTGCTCTCATTCTGCCTGCGTCAATACTGACACCTTTATCCTCATTACCTTCTGCTTAGTGCCATGTCCAGACCCTTCATCTTCAATGAAACTTAAGTGTTCCTTTATTATTTCTCCGTTTGCACAATCCTCTTTCTTTCTCGCTTTCTGCCACTGACCTCTCGCAGTCAATGACTGCAGGAGTTACTCGGTGTTGTCTTTGCTATCCCGGCATTTTGTTGGGCACTAGAATTAGGAGAGACATGTTTATAAACAGGATCCTTGCAAGCTGTGTTCATGCGAGACACACCTGAGTCATTCCACAGAGGGGCGGCCCTAGTGGGTTTGTATTTGTGTCAGTAGCACTCCCATTGGAGTATATGGTGTTGGACTGGTGTGAGCATGTTTGTGTCTGTATGTCTCTGTGTTCCCTGCTGTGAGTACTGAGAACACCAAGAAACAACATGGGACTGAAAGAAGCTGCTTGTTTTCCTGTCTGCCAAGATGGGAGCTGGAGGAAAGCAGAATGAGAAAAAAGAAATGAGGTAGGGGAGGAGGGGAATGGGAGAAGAGATGGAGCTCCTTGAGAAAGGTATGAAAGGGCACGTATATACATAAACAGCTGCAAAAACACCCAGAGCATTTTACATGATGCCAGATAAGACGGAGAGGGGGAAGTGCACCGTGATGGAAAAAGTCCATAAACACCTAGAGCAATGAACTTCAAGAGAGAGGTAGATGAGTGAGTGAGAGAGAGGGAGAGGGAGAGGGAGAGAGCGAGCATCCGAGGTGGATTAATTAAGGATTATAATTATGTTGGGACTATGCATGCCTCACCTGAGACTAGCCTGTGCTGCGCCTCTCCAATCCTCATGCCCTCTGCTCCTCTGCACATATGGACACAAACCAAAGTGCTACCCGCACTTGTGGTATCATAGATTCACCTCCCTGACACTGCATGCAAAAGTGAATGAGTGCAACAGCTTATTAACCTTTTTGCTGCTCTGGGTGTGTGTGTGTGTTTTTTTTAATCGCCTTAGTAAAGTATTGTTGTTATAATGTTCGCTTTTGTACTCATGCAGCGAACGTGCCACATTTATCTGGACTGAACACAGCACAGTCCTATAAGAATCATCTTGAGGTAAAAGTGAGTTTGTGTCCAGGCAGTTGTTTAAATTCCCAACAGTTGGTTGATGGCACTAAAGAGTAACTACACAATTTTCAGTTTTCACATGCTTTGCTTAAATTAGCATCTGTAAACAGTGATTGAGTATCAGCTGTTACGGTGAACAAGTTAACAAACAGCTGCTTATTTACACAGCTGGTAGATGCATAGCAGGAATAATTATTTGATATATTTCTGTCCACCTCATGAAATGTATTCTCTTTCGAGCAGCTAATTGCTTCATCATGTTCATTAGCAAGCAATGTCCTTTTCGGTCTGTTGTGGTAGAAGGCAGGTAGCATAAAGTGGGTCTATCAGCATCTTTTCAGAAACACCTGAGATGCACGGACATGGGGTTGATGAGAGTGATGGGAATGAACTGCAAAATCCAAGATATTTCCATGCTGATGAGCTATAGAGGCACAGATACAGTTTCTCTTCACATTACAAAGATAGCATTGAGGCTGCAATGCTCATGCCTCTGAGTGGATAAAGCCTTGCTTTTTTCCACTGAAACAGTCAACAACTAGCACCCAGGTGTGGTATTAACAGAATCAATGTGAGGTAAGATGCTGCTAAAAATGACCATGCATGCTCAGCAAACCCTCTGTGGTTATATGGAGGGTTTTTTCTTTTTTTTTTTTTCGCCGTTGTTTCTAAAAACTACACTGCTGTGCAGCAATTTTTTGTATTCGAGTGCTTTGTTACCTTTGTCTGAAACGGGGACAAAAGAAAGTCAAATGTTTTTATGAAAAATGAAAATCTAAAGATGGGGACTGCAAGAGGTTATGCTGTGGATCGTGAAGGACATGTCTGTAATTGAATATAGTAGCTAGTCTGTCTGCCAGAATATGATTGTACTTTTAATCTAGTAACAATTACGTTCACACCACTTGTCCTCCTGTAGTGCTTTTAGAGTATGATCACGAGCCGCACGTCGTACGTCACCTGACCACAATAGGACTTTGCTAAAGCACAGCTTGGCCTCTGGTCAGCTCACATCCCCAAGTTGATACAGAAAAGACACACATAACATAACATAAACTGATCACCAAAGGCACAAACACACACACGCTTTCTGCAGCTGCAGAGGCATTTAGGAAAACAGAATGGGAATGGATTTAATTGAGTCTTTGATCATTATAGAATTACCATGTGCCTTCTTGGCACCCTGGTTATTGTTTCATGGATTAATCATTTTCATTCAACAAATTGTGGAATCCACACAGTAAATCAGCGTTCTGCCTGCTTGACATGGATATGCAGTTGGAGCAAGGGAATTCTAATGTGTCCTTGCCCTCCAATTGGCTGCAGTCGGCCATGCGACTTGATTTATTTGACAGATTGGTTTTATTGATTTACTGAATTAATGTGGTGCCTGTTTAATCAGTGTGCTATGGAACTATGCGGAATTTGACATCTCTGTGAACTCAAATGAACTGAGTGTATAATATTGATTTGGTTATCTACAGTATTTATTCAGCCATTTGTCTAAGAGCTGATTAATTCAGTGTTTGCAAAATAATTTAGGTGTGTGTTGGCTGTGCAGCTGTTTATACATTTATCTGTGTGTGTCTTTCTCTCTGTAGCAATGTTTGGAAGGTATAACTTTTCTGCAAAAGCATGCTGCAACTGAATTGTGTCTAATGACTCATCACATCAAGACTCGGCTCTTGTGTGAATAGTATTAATGCATACACACACACTGCGCAGTACAGTATATGCATATATGGGGACTGTGCCACATGTGAGATGTCCCTGTATCAGTACTGTGCTCTATAATTGCAGATAATATATCATAGGGCTGAAGCTAAATCATGATCATTAATGTTTCAGGCAATGTTTTGGTCAAGATTATATAACATGATTACTCATTAACTGTTTGCGAACAGCGGAATGTATTTTACCTTTCCTATAAACCGAGACCTCTCTTTCCTTTATCTTAGCTGGTGGTAATTTTAACTTGCCACAGCCCGGTGTGAATGGAATTGCACCACTGCAAATGAAAGGGGTGCACGAGATTTTTATGACGCCAAACAAAAGCATCTTGTTATCTCAATTATCATGCCTCAAAATGGACAGAAGCCAAAATCGTAAATGAAAATAAAATTCAATTTAATTGCACTGCCCTAGTTGGAGCAGTGCTCAGCACCGGTGTGGTGATTGAGCAGTATCTGTCAAAGAGGGCCAGAAGAAGGAGAACAGTTCTAATTAGAGCTAACTCAGGACGGATATGGATGCTTTCTGACAGCTGTCTCATCTGATTCTGCTGCCCCATGGAAGAAGCAGTTGTTTGGAGATGTTTGTTTAGGCTCATTATGGATAAAAGTAGAAGCTTTGCACATCTATTTTCTCCCATTCTATGTCTGTTGTGATCACCAGCTTTGCTGTTACACAGATATCTCAGCTGTCAATTGGTTTCCTGTATTTATAGAGCATCTCGTGTGCTCACAAGACATTTTGCAGTCCCAGATGTGATCCTAGAATGGATCCTGCAAGGATAAAAAACATTTGACTCTACTGAGAGATGATCAATGATATATTTCTGGGCTGGGCATCAGTCTACAGTAGCACTAAAATATGTGAAGGTATAACACGCTATATGCGATTAGAGATCTATAGCTATTGTCGATTGTAGGAGAACGTGCTAATTTATTAATGGAGGATAGCGTGAACCATGCACTGTAAACTCTTACTCCATATATTTATTCACTCACATCACATGGACCACTGCTTAGGTCATAATTACCATACAAGTTCAGACAAATACAGCATTCTGTATTCCACTGACATTTCTGCTGTGCATTATATTACACTGTATATTTAATAAGGTGTATGACTAAAATATACTGTATTAAAGAGGCTTACGGACAAATAAGGTGGGTGTGCTGGGGTGGTACATTTTATTCATTTATTATTCATTTCATAAGAAGATTCCATCATGTTTTCTATTGTTGGTGTTTCTCACAAAGAGTCAAGTAATAATTATACTGTAGAGATTTCTGATGTCTGGAATTCCTTAACTGCTAACTTAGGTGACTGACCTCAAAATCAGTCTTTTGCTTTACTTCACTCTTATTTCTTGTTTACATGCAAAGCAGTGGGTTTATGTACAACACCAAGGTAGGGCTGGAGGTAGACAGCCAGCTGAAAAGCACAACACGTTTCTGGGTGACAGAAGTGTCTTTTTGTGTTTCAAAGTAAAGTAACAAAGCCTGTGTTACAGGCTCTGTAAACCGATCATCACAGCAAAACAGACTTGAACATTTTCCTTGTGGTGCAAAAAACATGTTTTGCTTGGCTGCTTTGCATCAAACGCATCATGCGAACATCGTCTACCGAGCAAATCGAGTTACTGCAAACCATAATCGTGCAATCGCCTTGAGGTGGTTGCACATAGTAAACAGGTTATGGTTTGTATTTCAACAAACTGCTTCCCACAGATCTACTACTTAGGGTCTCTGTTGAGCTCTTAGACTGCATTTTAGACTTTCACTTTTTTTCTCTGTAATATGTCTGAAAGCATGTACATTAGCCTATTTTTCTCTGCTCTTTTTGTTACCCTCTACATAATTTGCTCTGCCCTCACAGACTCTGTTTGTCGACTAGTCTAAATAATTACGGTGCTTCAGCCCACATACATACCTGTTTGCTCACCTACCATTTGCAGTTTACAGACCTAAATGTCTGTGTGCTCACTGGTTCTCCTAATATGTGCCTATTTGCACTCTCTTGCCCCTTCATCCTGCGCTTCATGCACCTTTGTGGATTCTACTTCCTTTTGCGAGTGTACTAACATTTGCCCTACACTCACCTTCTTTCCTGCCCATGTGCCCCCCTAACTCACCTTTTGATTCAAGCAGATATGGATGGAAATACAAATGACCCCTGATGAACCCAGATATTGAGCTGTTTTAAAGCCGGAGGCTTTAGACAATATCCCTTCCTTGCTCCAACATGCTAGAGAAGGAGGGGCTAGTGTTTCTCACTTTAGTTGGATTTTATGGGATTTACGACCCCCATCCTAGCAGACGTCTCTCCCATTGGGTAGAATTAGCAGGCGAGGAAAAGAGGCAAATTAAAAGGAAACAAACACAACATCTAATAAGCATGTCGTGAAAGCTTTCAGCAGGATATGGGCTGAGAGAGGGAGAGAGAAAGAACAGCAGTGTATAATCTTGACTCTCTCTCCCCCATCTTCTCTTTTTGCATTTCCCTCTAATTTCCTTCTGCCCCACTGTCCCCTCCGCCCTCTGTGACTTGCTGGTGGGGCTCTCCAAGGAGATCATCTCCGAGCATGGGCAGTGTGAGACAGATGGGCGGATGATGGATCTGACGTGATAGACAGCAGGGTGATGGATGGCTGGCTGGCTGATAGGGGATTAATGCAGTGCTGGGGCCGCTGCCACACAGTGGATGGCTTAGTGATAGATAGATAAAACTGACGAGGAGATAAACAAGAGAGCACTAATCCACGCCCCCTTGATGGACAGAAAATCAAAGTGAAAGAAAAGAGCCACATAGGGAGAGGTGGACCTTTGTAGTGGCGTTGCATGGTGTAAAGCTTTCATGTGAGGGAATGTAAGTTGATGCAGGGTGAGATCAGGTAGAGCGAGGAGGAGAGTTAAGGAAGGGCACTGTGTTGCAGTAGCGTGTGTAAGCAGTGTAGATATATATATATATATATATATAGAGAGAGAGAGAGAGATTTAATATGACAGAGCATGATGGTGTTTTGATATGGCGTTGGAGGTGACAGTGAGGGTTGTTGATACATTGTTTCAAGTGATGGCCAACAGTTTGACTTCGGGATTAGGCATAGCAGCAAATTGGCCATAGTGGGATACGATGGGATGATTGGCCAGGAGAGAGTGTGCTGCTGGGGAATAGAAGATAACTGTGCTTGTTGTGTCTGTAGGTATTTTTTAGCACACTTCCATCAGCGCATCATCTTAATCTTCGGTGTAATGTACAAAAATAAAGGTTTTAGGTGTCAGATTTAGGTCTCTGTGTTTAAGTGGTGAGTTGAAAAGGTCTGTCGTGATAAAAGGATGAGAGAAAAAAGTGAGGAGAGTGGAGGACAATCCCAGGGAGAGTACCTCTGAAAATAGGGAGCAAGCTACCTATCCTTGTGTTATTATCGAGCGCTAAGCTTTGTCTCTGTTCACCATTTCAGGGGACCCCAGGGGTTCTGGCATCGATCTAGTGTGCTTAGAATGCACTCCAGTGTCACCTATTTAAACACAGTGAGCCGCTAGCCAACAAAGACAAGCTTTTATTTATCAAGCCTCTGATTTTGGCTGCACGGATGACAACCTGATTAGCACTTAAAGGAGCTCTTAAATCTAATATTGGAATGAGTGGAAGCAGTCTATACATAGAGGGAGACAACACACTTGGTCAGAGAGAGTTATAGTAGAGGATGAACAGAGAGGTGAGTGAGTGTGTCATTCATGAGGTTAATGAAGGGAAAGGGAGGGATGGACTTGATGAGGAGTGTGTGACAGAGACAAGCGAATGGGGATGAGAAAAAGAGTGTGTGTGACAGGGACTGATGGGTGAGAAGTAGAAGGAACAAGTGGATGAGAGAATGAGCATGTGACGGAGGAGTGGTGGCAAAGATTGAGGGGACCAGATGAGAGCATGAGTGGCTAGGACAATAAACGAAAGTCAAATGAAGGGGCGAGGATATTGTGAACAAGTGAAGGCCTGAGCAAATGAACAAATTGCTAAGCAAACAAGTGGGGAGTGAGTGTGTGTTTCTGTGTGTTCATGCAAATTGTGGGGGCGTTGTTGCACATGTGCGCTTGCAGGCAAATGAATGAGTGAGGCATGATGGAAGAGACTAAGTGAGTGAGTAATGGGGGTTAGTGATGGGTGTGTTGACAGAAAGTGTCAGCTTTAACCACACTGACCTGCGAATACAGGCTGCATGCACAAGTGGCTGAATTTGAGTGCCAGCTTGGACGTGAACTGACTGTAAAATTGGATGTGAATTTCGAGTTGGATGTGGAATGAATGTAAATAGGAAAAGTAGGTGGATGGTGTTTGCACATTTATCTCTATGTGTCAGTCTACTGTCGTTTCTACATCATTTTAGATGAGCCCAGGAGATGAGCATCTTTCTAGCCTCCTTGGCACAAAAGCTCAGCTACATTTGAACACCTCATTTCATCTTCTGTGTAATTATAGAAAGTGGGTTTGGGCTGTGTAATTTTTCAGGGAACCTTTTCTATCCTTGCCTCTTGTCATCCAGAGAGTACCAAATTGAGGCTTGTATTTTTAGTTCAGCTTAAACACCATTAAAAAATAATCTCAAGCTTCTTGGCATGCTGTAACTGGGAACCATTTTGTTTCATGTAATAGACAAGTTTATTTACTCTCCTAGGGAGAGGAACGCTAAGTGATGCCAGTGCTCGATTAGAGAAGAGCTGTTACTAGAGAGCAGCAAGATAATTTATTCTTGCTTTCTTTCCCTTGGGATGCCAATGGCCGATTTGCTTTCAACGCCAAGAAGTGTGTGGACGTATTTTATGTGCAACACTGTCAGTGGGATGATGTTGGGACATTTGTGATTAGGGTATTGTCTGTCCAGCCTGTGCTGCACTCAAATCCTTCCCCCTCTTACCTCTTCTTCACCAGTAACCCGGCAGCAAGACAATACTGAGTATAAAATGTCAGGAGAATTTGCATGGTATAAATGCACATACATTGTCTGCCCGTTGCTCCTTCTTCATCAGGCTTTCACTTGTTTAGCTTGCTTGTCTCTCTCACCTTCTTGTCTACCATCACACTGTCTCCTGAACTCTCCAGCATCCTTGGCTGCAGCATTCTTTTCTGACCCTGTCGTAGTCTCCTTCAGGGTCTGTCTCTTGATGATCAAGCTCCATTATTTATGCTGTATCATGTATCACCATCAATTCGTGCAGTGTAACAGTGAACAATTGAGACAGATTTCCTTGACTGTCACAACAGCAGTGAGACCCGGCAGAGGTTTGGAAATGGGATTAGCCCTAAATGGAATTTAATTTACACCGTTGTTGTCTGTGAGACCTGTCTACCACTCAGACACCATGATTCACTCTCGTAGTGCTTTCACCATTGTGTTTGTGTGTGTGTGTGTGAGTGAAAGATTACTGTTTTACTGCCCAATGGACACTGTAGAATTTGTAATGTGATGCACATGTGCAGCTGTTACATTTGTCCAAGGTGCTGAAATGCTATTCCTATTGTTGTGCAATTTTGCTCAGTCTTGTTAAAGAAATTCTTACTTTAGCAACTTGCAGTCGTCAGTGTTATGTCTATCAGCTTAGAGACTGAAAAATGAAAAAGTCTCAGTACATAATACAGCAGAAGATGCTTTGTTTTTTTTTCCACTAGATTGATGGAAAAAGACACACCCCTTCCACAACAAACAAAATAAGATTTTTTTGTTTATGTTTAATTAGTGAAAAAAAATAATAATATCAAAATCCTACATGATTCAATTATCAGACCTTAGCCACGGCAGCTGGCAGGTCTTTGACATGAAATGTATAAGTGAATGAATGAGTAAATAGATAAAATGAATAAGAGCGAATTGAAGTGTGAATCAATGTTTATGGATCGGCATCCAAAGACCTGCTGTGCTACAGATGAAATGAATGTGGTAGCAGTTGTGTGTGTGTCAGCATATGTTTCTAAGTAAGGCAGCATCTGGATATGAAAACTGCAGTGATGCTTTTCAGTTGCATCAGTGTGTGTGTGTGTGTGTGTACTGTGCATGTATGATGCATTTGTCCTTGGTACTTGAGGGGTGTGTGTGTAGGCGTGTGTGTGTCAGCAATGTTTTTTCTTGTTTCCTGAATGGTAATGGTGGCTTCTGATGAATTCTGTTTCGTGTTTTTCTGACTTCCCAGCGCTCTTTATCCTTGCGCTTAACACAAACATAATCAATACTTGAATTAATGTGTAAGTAAAGAGTCAAAACATGTCACACTGGGCTTGGCGCAAGCTGTTGCCCTGCCTCCACCCCAGCAACCTTCGACCCAGCTGGGCTGGGTAAAGTAAAGAAGGAACTGAGGTGACAGAGAGAAAAAAGTAAGTGTTCATAATGAACACATTATGGAAGTACATTGGAATAATGTGTTCTGCAGTCTATTTTTTTCTTCTTTTTTTTGCTGCTGTATTAATTTTACTAATTATTAGTTAAGAGGTAATTATGGCTTGCTGCATGGATGATGCCTCTTGACAAGGAAGGAAGCACTGTAGTGAATGATGTGTGCACTCAAGTGTTCAGGTGAATGTAGTGTTAGGTATGATGGGCACTGACTACAGAATGACGAGACAGGCCACAGGTGTGGGTGTCAGCTCAAGGCAGGGTGTGTGCGTGAGAGTGTGTGTCTGTGTGTAACCATTAGCATTTGTGTGCTGTGTTTGCGGGCAGGTGATGGGGTGTGAGGCTCAAGAGGCAGAACGGTGAGTTTGTGAGTGTTGTATTCCTGTAATCTGCTCAGATCAGATCAACTAGAGCCAATAATGCCACACTGCTTTTTCTTTATCTCGCACTTCTTTCTCTCTCTCTCGTTCTCTGTGCCTCCATCCTCTCTCTCCATCTTTTTTCTTTTCACTGCAGTGGGAGCCAGCTTTGCTGCAGAGGGAAAGATGGGGTAAAGATGGGGGAGAGAGTAAAGACATACTAGAAAGAGTCTGGATGATTGATGGTGAGAAATGGAGATAGGAGAGTGACTCAGAGAACAAAGGAGGAAGGTGGACGGGATTGAACAATAAACGATTACTGCTCTGCTTGTGCGTGCTCCTGTTAGAGCCTGATACCGAATCAAACAGTGCTCTTTCTTTCTATTGACACACACACACACTCAAGCACAGCCACAAACACACAAACACACACACTGGCCACAAGCATTTGAGTTTGTTTTTGGCCAGTTCTGGGTGGTGCTTGGCAGAAGAAATTAAGCCTAACAACCGTGGCATCTGTCTCAGCAGCAGGAGAGTCCCGCCTCCCCACCCACACATGACCTGCCCTGCTTTCATTCACTGAACTGCCTGCTGCCAGCCTCAGGATGGGCTGCTGCCTCCGCCACTGCCCACTACCCCTCCCGTCACCCTCTCTCTACCCATCCTCTCTGTACTGCCAAGCACTCTATGCCCGCACCCATGTTTCCCCTCAAGCCACAACCAGGAGCCTAGCGATATGGTTGCTTCAAATATTCATAAAAGCCATGCTGCAACATAGACCTATTCACTCCCCTCCATTTTGAGAGGCAATTCTCATGACATAGCTTCTCTTGGCCTTGAACACAGCGCTCCGAGTCAGCTACTCTACTCTGCGGTCAGTCTATATGAACAGTACAGTACATACGCTAAGTAATAATCAGTGCTTTGAAAATTCAGTCTAGTCCCCCAACTGATTGCATGTGTAGCTAAATATAAACATTCTTCGTTTCTCTTTTACACTATTCACTGTATTAACCCTCCCCCTCTTCCAGGGCTGGGCACAACCATCAGTCGCTAAAGGGGTCGTGCTACTTAAATTACACTGAAGCATAGCTACAGCCAGTGAAAGGAAAGCTATTATGCATGCAAAGAAACATCAATTCTATACTTAGGCAAAGGCAGACTGCTGGGCCAGTGTGCAATACATGCAAAGACTATTAGGAACAGAAATGTATTTCAGTTTTTTGTTTTGTTTTTTTGCACACGTGAACACACAGGACCATAGAGTGAAGTGAGAGGCACCTTCCGGTGAAAGAAGTTCTACTATGAATCTGTTAGGAAGCCACAGGCTGGATAAACATCCATGTGGAGCAGCAGCAGATGCCTTCGTCTTCCTCTAATGCTCGCTCCCCCTTCTTCTACTCTTTCATCACCTCACATGCTACCACCTACTCATTCCTCACTCTCTCCTTTCTGCTTCCTTTAATGAAGCCCCCCCCAATCCTACCTTTTCCTCATGCCCTCCATTTCTTTTCTCACTTTCTCTATTGTTGTCTCCAGTTCTAATTTTCTCTCCATCTCTGTCCCTATTTATTTTATTTTGCCTGTCTTCTCATCATGCAGGCTTCCTGCTAGTGCAGGGCGATGCTGCTTATCCTCCTGTATTCGTTCATTGTAGCTGCAGATTATTTCTCTTGGGAGCATCCTGTGTGTGCTCTCCACCATACTGTGTTATCTACATCATCAAGTGGGATAGAGTGGATCAAGATGAGCGAGGGTTAAGACTTGATGCTGTGGCTTGTGGCAAACAGGTGGCTCATAGGGATGAGCACTATCAGTGATAGAAAGGCATGGAAAGATGATTTCTGAACATTAAGGCATTATTTGTAAGGGTCTGCCACTGTATGATGAAGTTGTTAAGCAACAGAGTGAGCCAAACAGCAGCCGGTGAACTAAAGATAGATGAGATGGCTGCTGGAACTAATGTGGCAGCTAAGTCTCAGAGCATGAGCTTGAATAATATTAGCTGTTAAGTTCTAGAGATCACCTTTATGTGATTATTTTAACTGCATTGGGGCACCCGCAAATTGGCATTGATCATTGTTGGTTGGCTAGCTTTTAATGGCTGGGCCAGTGTTTAATGTTCCTGTCAGGGAGGGGTTATCATGTAACCTGTTTCTCCTGTCTCCTGTCCTTGCAACTGCTAAATGGCAAGCCATCTTCCTAAGAGAGAAGGCAAGAGAGCATGAAAAAGAGAGCAGTGCAGCACAGACCCCTTATTAAAGCTGTCCTCAGAGGCTGCCTTCTGTCTGATTCCCCCTGTAAATCTCACCTTTAATTGGAGAGAGTACAAAAAAAAGGTGGTGGCTCAATCACAAATCTGTGTCTAGAAGAAGGAGTGCGGGAAGAGAGACAGGCAAAGCGTGAGACAGTCAGATAGTTGTACGTCTGAATGTAGGGATTGTACTCAAACATAAGTCAGCTATAAATGCAGTGAGGCTTTGAAAAGTGAGATGACATATTTACATTCGCCTGGGATGTAGGAGCCTGGAGGTGAAAAGATGAAAAGGTAGCATAGTAATGGAGAGAGATGGGCAGAGAGGTGTGCCAAGGGTGATGCAAGGAGAGGAGGAGAAGGACAATGGGTGAGGAAGGAAAAAGTAATGGAGGGAGACAAAATAGAAATGGCTGGCAGTGAAAGAAAGGGAAGGTGTATGTATGTGTGTGAAAGAACGAGAGAGAGAGAGAGAGAGAGAGAGGTAGAAAGGAGACAGGATGATTTCACCAGAGTTGTTGCCTGACTGTCCTCCCTTAATGGGGTTGCCATGACAACAGTATATAAGAGAGTGAGGCACCAGCAGTGTGTGTGGTATGTGGATGTGTGTGTGGATGTGTGTGCGCGTGCCCTGCTCCTTTAGTGACTGATTAGCTGTGAAACAATATACAGTATGATACTATAACACAAGTGCACCTTAGTCGGTTTTTTGTTATAAGGTGGGTGGGAGTTTATTTTCCTTAACTGTTTATTTGCTTCTATATATTTGTTTGAATGATGAAACGAGAGAGAGAGACAACGAGAAAGAAAGGAGAAGGTCTTCTGTTTGTGTCGCTGGCCTTACTAGCAGAGCCAAGTAGGTGTGCAGTAGCTGTTGTGCAGTCGCCATGTCACTTGTACCGCTGGCAGCCACGTTGAATGAGGTTAGGTGATGTCATGCCAGTCAGGTGACAGTGTTTGGAGGACCCAGCTGTCACAGAACAGAGGTGGTCCCATAGGAGCGCCAATCTGTCATCATTATATTAATGACACGCGTAACACTGCGGTGTCATTCCTTACGTGTGCCAAAGCTAACGAGCAGTGCCTTAATTGTAAAATTAATTAAAAAACATTTTGATTAAAGACCAGTCTCTGCACCCAGGATGCCTCCATCTTCATCAGCTTTCATTTTCTCTGTATCCCCCCCTTTTGAGTTTGACGCCCAGAGACGAGTTTTCACACAAATTTCTTTCTTTCTTTCTCTCTGTCTCCCTCTACATTTGCATCTCTGACCTTCTTCCCTTTTCATCTGTGTTCTGTTTCTCCTTCAACCTATTGCGACTCACCAACATGTTCACTAGCCCATCATTTTCTCGTCCTCTCAACATACTCATTTTCCACTATCTGTCACTCTCTTCTTTCGTTAGGCAAATTACAACTCTCTTATGTGCTCAATCTCTATCCTCATCCCTCCCTCTCTCCTCCTCTTTGTCTTTTCCCATCAGGCTTCCCTCTGTGCTGCTGTCTCTCTTGTTTTTCTCCCCATGTCTCCATTACTCTGTTTTACTCCCCTAGTATGCCTCTGTATATACGTTTATAATCCGTAGTGGAGTCATACAGAAAGGAAAGTTGCTTTGGTTGTCTATGCTCAGCTTTGCTTTTAACTTTGCCCCCACTACCCTTAAGTCCTTTGTTTCCTTGGAGATTGGTCAGCTCTTTCTCCTTCTCCCCTTTTTTCCAAAGCCCAAGAGCCCCAGGAAAGAGGGAGAGAGTGATATGGTGAGTGTATATTCTCTAACATCTTGCCTCTCCTTGTGTTGCTCTCCATTGTTCTCCACACCACTCCCCTTGTGTGGTATGAGGTCAAGTTCATCATTCTTCCACAGACTCCCCAAGATT
>VVHJ01000876.1:39001-56698 GCA_015107715.1 Tylochromis polylepis | reverse complement strand
AATCAGTTCAATAGGAGTTTACTTTTATGGAATATTCTTGCAATAAAACTTAAAATTATCCTAAATTTGATGGGTTTTTTTTTTCTTTTTAAAGTATAATTTATGGTGGAAAAATGGGTCCATCCAAGCAGAACAATCACAGAACTGGCTGTATTGTAGAGGAGCTATCACAGTTTCCACATTTGTTGAGACATATTGTTCCTAATGACAGTCGGTAGGGGGAGACAAAGACAGCTTTTTCTTACCCACAAATAAAGCATGGTCCACATTTCTATTTGACAGTTTATAGTAGGAGTCACGATGGCACAGTATCAGCAGTAAAAGAAAAGGATATATTTAATGAAGTAATTTTGTCAGTTTTCACATCCAACAAAACTCAAAATAATAATAATAATAATGCTCAGATCATGACTTCATGTGCATCATGCAGATCCATGTGCAGTTTATCCATGAAAATTGTGTAATTTTCAGTAATTACGACTAATCCTGTAATTACTGATCTTTATTCCAGTGTTATGAACATATGAATAGTGTTATGTTAGTGTCAGCACTAAGTTTAGGTCCATATCTTCTGTCTAGTTCACCACCTCCTTCTCTCAATTCAAGCTCCCTCACTGTCCCTATTTATGTGCTCACATGCAGCCTTGTTTATTGCTTCTCAGGATCTGCTTTCATGCCACCCGTCTAATCCTCTAACTCCACTGCTTCCTATTAACAAGGCAAGGTTAAGAATGAAGAATTCATTGCAGCGGAGGTACAGTTTGAACAGTTCATCTGACACTGATGGATTAATGTTCCTACGAAGTAATGTAGTTTTACAAACCAACCACCTCAGTAGAACACAAAGCAAAGGTGCTTCCCCTTCAATAATCACACTGTTCACTTTCACAGTCCCCAGGATTCATCACTTCTGCTGGTACCTGCCCCTTCATAGACACTAAATTCCAAGATGTCTTTTTTGAAGAGAACTCAAAAATAAAAATAAAACATATTATGATGAGGTAGAAAAGTATATAGTTCATTATATGTACATTTGTTTACTGTCTTATTATCTAAAATTTACAGGCATGATATGCTGAAATGTTGTTACATTTTAAAAGCTAGTCCAGATGTGCTCAGACATATTGGTCTCAGAATCTGTGCAATTCTTTGAGTCTCATTTTAATGGAAACCTCTCAAATAACAGCAATCACACTTGTGTGTGTAAAAATAATATTTTGTTGAGTTTAAATCACGCCAGCAAGCAACGCAAGCATGACCAATCATTATCAACTGCTTTGGTTTTAAAGCTAAAGCATCAGTATACACAATTCAGTCATTCCTTTACAAAAAAGTAATTTCACCTGACAATTCTTCCCAGCTAACACAGTTAAAATCTGCAGAAAACAAATCTAAACAACACAATCTGAAAGAGACAGTTAGGGATCCTGGAACAGGAATACTAGCTTCATAATGTTTTCCATGACCTTGCTGAACACCACTATGTACTTTTAGCTTTCTACACTATCAAGCAATATCTAAGCAATACCTGCCACGATTCTCATACAGGTTGCACTGACTGGCTTGTTTGTCAGCGCTTGCCCTGTAGAGGTTTCTTGAATGTCGTCATATGTCAGTGTACTGCCAAACAACTTCTTAACATACCAACATGAAAGGTGGTGTTAAGCTTTTGGGGGACCCCAGGGGCTCTCTAAGAGCAATTTTGTGCCCACTAATAGGTCTGCCAGAGAGCCTGCCAAACCAGACATATCCATTAGTGCCAACACTTGACCTCTTGACCTTCATTTATCTGATTTGTTCTGTTTATTGTAAGATTATCTTTTGTAATCAAATACACATCATGTTCTTTAATGTGGTCACCCTGTACAGAACAGAGGCAGCCTTTTAGAGATGGCGATAAAAAGATAAACCTGGCTTATTGGGTTTCATTTGAAGTGGAGCCAAATTCCAGTGTTGTCTAAAAAACAGTACTTCAAAGTAAAGATATTGCCCTTTATTACTACTTTTATATAGTACTTCTGTTCCCATTTTATATACTTGGTGGTTGTTTGGTAGATTTTAGGTCTTTTTCCACTAAGCAAAATTAATAAAACATACTTCAGTATATATGTAAAAGTTTCAAATGATCAATGCATTTGGTTTATTATCATCATGTGAGAGAAGACATAAAGGATTTCAGACACAGATGCAAACACATCGGGCACTCTGGGACACTTCTGACACCACAGTGCCTGACATGCACGGCATGTACTATTTAATGTCAGCACTGCAATCAGCGCTTCAGTCAGTCATCTGCTTGCAGATGCAGGAACACAAGAATGATGAGGCAGCCTTGACATGAGATTTGGCGGGTTGCTGGAAACAGTAAACACCTCAGACATGCAGCCTGCCGTGGACAGCAGAGAGATGATCACAAGCACGGGTTTACAATCAGCAACATGCTTTTTCTTTTAATCCGGCCTGTTCACATTTAGGCATCTGTAATGATGAACGGTTTATGTGGAAGTGATGTGGGGCATGAGCACAGCTGACCCTGGTACGATGAACCAAGGAATCTCAACTCAGGCAACTCCCACTTGCAGTATCTGGGTCACACTGAGTCACATTAAATCTGTTTTTCAGGTTTAGAACTTTAACTTGAACTGAATTTTGCATGCATGCTGATATGTACAGTGATATGGATGTTATATAGCAATTGTAAAATTATTTTAAAAAGTGAAAACAGAAAGCATGTATCCTGTTTTCAAGTTTAAGAATAGGGGTTGCATTAGTATTGTGAGTAATATAACAGAATTTTAAGTACAATATTTGAATATAGTGAAAAGCTTGTGTTTGCATAGCTTTGCTCCCATATACATCCACCATCGGTACATCAGCGCTGTCACTGGGCAATATAGAGAGATCACTGGAGGTGATGTAGAGAGAATAGGGTGTGGTTTACTCAGTAAAAGGGGCGTCCAAGAGACGCCAAAGAATCCTTCTATACTTTAAAAGGAAAACATACATACACAGCTCTGATTACAAACCTCCTGCCTCCCCTTCTTTTCTATTGGTAACTTTTATCTCTCATGTCACCACCAACTATGATTCCTTCATTTCTGTCGTGCACCAAAGGTATATAAGCGCTGCATTAAGTTGTCACATAGTCCAGTCAACGAATACTCTTCATCTTCGGAGAGACCAGCAACATCAGGTCGAGGCCAGTTAGTCCAACTGCAAGCCGATATCAAGATGCCTACCACCAACAGAATCATTTCTGAGACCAGGAAGCCAGAAAAAGGTGAATTTTTTCCCTAATTCTATGCAATTTAGAAACATTGGCTGTTTATTTATTTATTCATTTTAATTTTAATATATTTTATCTGAAAATATATAACTTTTTTTTTTCCTTTTCAAACCAAGCCTTTTAAATGATACAACAGCATTTAAATACTACAGTGATATGCTTTGAATGTACTCAGTGATGTGAAACAAACTGCATCTTCAGCAGTGAGGTGTTCTTCATCCTCACAGGCAGATCCTGAGTGAACGGTTGACCAGAGTTTGTCCTTATGAAAATGTATAAAAATCAATATTAATTTACAATCATTTCATAATTCTTTGCTTGTTGTTGTTGGACTTGTAATGGCATTATTGCCTGGGAGCAACGGTTTACAAATGTAAAGTATCATCTACCAAAAACAGATGTAACCCATGGGAATGCATTTATGTGTTATACTGTCTGTAAATTAAAAGAACGGCTTTGAAAATGGTAATATGTTTTCAGCCTCTACTGAACAGACAATATCTTTACAAATAGTGTCTTTGCAGACATCTTATCTTAACAAATGCAAAAAAAAAAAAGAAAAAAGCCAAAGGGTAAACAGAAACACAGTAAATGAACTAGTGCCATAACAAAAAGCCCCAAAAGAATGCATTTATTACAATTTCAGGTATCACCTTCTGTTTTTGTCTAGTCTGTTTTCTGTCATTACAATTTGCAGATATACTGCAGCAGATATATTGAACCATTTAGACATGAATTAAATATTCAGTATAATAAAAGCAACTGTTATATTTGAAAATTGTGGATATTTGTGACAAGAACATTTACATAAAACAGCTCAATGTTTGTAGATTAATATTTTGAGATGTTGCGTGTTGATATAAATACATCCCATTACTTGTGTTTTTGAAGGTTGATATCTTAATGCAGTGAAGATTAAGTGTCCTTACCAAAAAACTGAGACTTCATGCTTATGCGTGACAGCAAAGTATTCGTTTCAAATTTGGCTTAAGTGTAAAGCCTGTTATGCAACAATTAATCAGTTAGAAATTAAAAGGGAAGTGATTTTTCTAAAGACAGCCTAATGCATTATTAATTTTAGGGATGCCCAAGTTGCATGTGTTGCAATTCATTATCTTCGCATTAACTCTGACTTTAATTCAGCTAGGTGTGATTTGAGACTTGGATGACTTTCCTAGAATCTCAGGGCAATAAGCTATCTTAGGATCTAGATCCCCAACTTATCTGATTTGCGCAGACAGATCATGTCACTCTTCTCAACTGATAATCTGCTCTGAGCTTCACGCTGCGCTCTAGTGTTACTGAAGCCAATCCCAACAGCATCTGAGGTGTCTTGGTAATTCCAACTGCCTCACATGAATCAACCACTGACTCCAAAAACCATGCAGTCTCTGATGTGACGATCTGACAAAGGCAGATGCTTTTCTAAGTACACCCAGTTTTCCTGTGGTTCACTTCATCACCACTTGAGATGCACCTGTCACCTACCCCTGCATAATATTTATACCAATTAAGAATACTGATGTTAACATAGGTTCCTTTGTTTTCAGGAAAAAAGGATAAAGTGGTAAAAACACCCACAGGTAAGACTGGCATCTTACCACAGATTGGATTATATTTTTTTCTTTTCTTTTTTAAATCATGCTGTCTGTAAAGGCTGACCCACCTATTGTTCATCTAACTTGTTCAGTATCTCCTGCCATTTATTGTTATTTTACTCAGCAGAGAGGATCCCAGTGTATGACCCAAATATCCCTGAACCCAAATGCAGAGCTGATCTTATCAAATGTAAGATGTTTATTTTACATTTTCTTTTTTTTAACAATTCTTTCCGAACACCTTTTGTTAAATTATTGTTTATTACTGTTTTATTATTATTATTATTATTATTATTTTCTTTCCCAGATTGGATTAACTTGTCTCTGGATGACAAAACAGCCAATAAAATGCTGTGGATCACAGAAGGTGGTGCCAAAGTGGCCCGAATGACTGATAACATCACTTGTCCTGTCTTGGACAGACCAGAGCGATATGAGTATGCTCCACAGGTACAGTATGAGGATGTATTTAGCCTGAAATGGCATTTATTATAAATGTATTTTCTGCTTATTTAAAATGTTTACAATGGTGTAAAACAGTATGCTTGTAAACAGTATGTACCCCAAGTTTATTTTGAACCTGAACCTACTAGTGTTGTATTTCCAAAAGGAGAAAGCAATGCTGCTTGAAATTCTCTTACGTTACGCTATAGGATTAGCTCAGTGTGTATTATACTGACATTCTCACCTCTGTGCAAAAGGTTCTTTGCAAAGAGGGCATCCTGGGAAGCCGAGGCTACTGGGAGGTGGAGTATTCAGGATGGGTTGTGATTGGTATCGCATACGAAGGAGCTGGAAGAAGGAACAAGGATGGGCCCTGTGGCCTGGGAGAAAACGAGGAGTCCTGGGGTCTTGGCTGGAGTGGTTCCAGCTATCAAGCCTGGCACAAAGGTCACAGTACACAGATTGTGGAGATTCCCAGGTGCTCCACAATAGGCGTATATCTTGACCAGCCTGCTGGTGTCCTTAATTTTTATGCTGTGGAGGATGTGATTGAGGGAGAAGAACGCAATGGGAAAAAGGAGGTTAAACTTTTGAAGCAGTTTAAGAGCTCCTTTAAAGAGAAAATGGTGCCAGGTTTCTGGGTAGGAACAAACTCTGACTGTGTAATCAAAAAGGAGGAATAAAGGAGTGTCAGCATAGTGGCAACTTATAATCATATCTAAAATTGAGTGGAGCTGAACTCTTGTTGGGTGAGGAGTGAAGTAGCTGTCATCCTATTGCAATAAAGCTGCAATAAGACTGTTTTAAACAAAAAATATTCTCACATAATAGGGTCATCCACATCATCAGAAATTATATTTAACAAAAAAAACTACAGTATCTCTGAGGAAAATATAGGGTAATTTTTTCTGAACATTTTAATCAAGGGAACAAAGTACAATTAGTAGATATTCAGAAAGGATTCGCCTTCTGAATACTGTCTACTCTGTTGGACTTTCCTGAAAACACAGGACCACTCAAGGTTTATACTAATATATATGTGTCGTATTTGTATTACTCCATTGTTATTGTTTGCTAAGAATGTATATCTAGTTTGGCATAAGTGTATGTAAAATGTTAAATATGAAAAAAATGTTTATCAAAAATAAAGTATGGAAAAAGGAGACTTTTTTTCTTTGCTAATGAATGACAAGGTGCTGACAAGGTGCATGTTGGACTCACTGTAAAATTAAAATGTAAAATGTACCAAATCTAATTTTATTTCCTCTGAGTGGTGCTGTGGAAGTTACATAAGGCTGGTGTCTAACTGTGTAGTAGGTGTAAAATTTCAACTGCCATAAATGAAAAATAAATAAATAAAAACCAGAAGGAATATTGCAACCGATGCTACTGTTAAAGGAATTACAATTATGAATCTAAATATTTGAATTAAAGCTTATTTCCTTACCTGGCAAAAAGAGTTTCTCTTTATTTTTATTATCTGATATAATCTGAATAATTTAAATTAATTAAACATGCAACATATTCAAATTTGGATAAGTTCAGGATTACATATTATTTATTCTTTATGAGATTTTTTCTGTCTGGTTCTATACTGGATTGTAATGTTAATGAAGTATTACTATAAAAGTTAAAGCAGGATCACTGAAAATGAAATTCATCCTATGTTTTCTGTCTGTGGTCAATGTCTGAAGCTTTTTAAGTTGCTAAAATAAGATGGCATTATTTTAGCAATGCTAAAATAATTAATTCTATGTTCATACAACATAAAATTCCTTCAGTGTTACTCAGTAAAGAAGAGTGACTACGAACTGCTTCCCTGGGGGTTTAAAGAGGCTAACTTTGACATGTGAGATGTTCCAGCTTGATCATTAGTTTCTGTCTTTGACAGGTTGACCTCACCTCCTACTGCTTTCAAAACTAAAGCATCAGCTTTACAGGAGCTAAAAGTGGCACTCATTTAACTATTATAAATATAATAAAAATACATATAATAAAAATGCTCAAGTCTGAATAATTGTGGGTTCATTAAAATGATTATTTTGGCATTATTAAAAATATTTTCTTTTTTATGTTTCACAAAATTATGAGATTATTGACTAAGTAACTGAATAATAGCAGAAAAAAAATTAAATACTAAAGCCAGTTGTACTTTGGATGTGAGCATTTCTTAAAATGAGATATTAATTAGTCAGATATTAGCTTTTTGTATTCTTGGGGTCCTTGGAAGACCCCAGTTGGATGTTAGACATGTTGATATAGATTTAACAAGTGCCAAGAAAAGCTCCATTGAGCACTGCATTCAAGTCATACTGGTATTTCACACACTTAAACTGTTGTCATTGCTTCTGCATACTGTACATACAATGACAGTCATGTCAGCACTGAGACAGCAGAGGACATACAGACATTACCCTTGCAGAAGCAGGTCAGTAGAAATTTCATTCTTCAAAGTGGGTCAAAAGGAATAATGTGTAATCAAATCAATACTTTCTGTACTTTTTACATTTATTTTAATACTCTTTATAGTTATTCTTAATTAGTAATACTCAAAAACTGCACCTCTAGCTTTAGGCAGTTAAACACCAACCAAACTGAGCTTAGCTTAGTTTATTTAGGCTATTTCAACGTGGTTCTTGTGATGAATATAAGTAAGAATTTACAGCCAGTACAGTTAAACCGATATGACAGGTACAAACATCCATCATTGACCAAAGAAAATGAAACTGGAGACCATGATCCAAGAGTAATCACACCCACAGTGTCACCTCACTACGTGTTTTGGATGTGTATATGTGATCATATGATAGGTATGAGAGTTGGAAGAGTGGAAACTGTGCTGGTGTCATGAGCAAAGTGATATATGCTATACAGCAAATGGCACATATAGCATGGTATAAGGAGGATGCAGGGTGGGGGTGGGAGGATTGACCAGCAATTCCTGATGTTGTGCGAACATGCTTTACAAACAATACAGACAGAAGTTAAAACTTAAATTATCTCTTTTAATATTTTTGAATTGAATGTTAGAACGTTTTATGAATGTATCTTCCCTCAGGAGCGTGATATGGTGACAGTCGAATTTTCTCCAATGTCCTTTTTTCAAACACTTTCTGAGCTTTTTGTGCGCAGCAGATAGAACCAGTTACTGACCACTACTAAGTTCCATTTGTTCCAGTGTGCTTCCACAATATTATTCCTTCATGGTTCCACACCACCTGATCAACAGCAGAAGTTACTCAAGCATTACTGGGATGAAGTTATATTGGTTCCAAAAGATTTGTTGCCATGTATCCACTAGCCCACTTTCACACTATCTGCAGTCTAACATGGACTGATAGGGCTACCAGTTCCATGTTGCTCTTTCTCTCCATACTATGTATACATGACACTTTACACTGTTGTGTCATGCTCTGTTGCTGGACAAATGTTTCACATATATACTGTTCTGGTTGCAAGTGGTAATTGTGGCTTTCTTTCAGCATGTTTTTAGTCACAAAGTCAGTTAAATTTCAGTGGTATCAAGCTGTCCAGTTAGCATAAACAACTGTGAATCATTT
The DNA here is from genome assembly GCA_015107715.1 of Tylochromis polylepis. NCBI lineage: Eukaryota > Metazoa > Chordata > Actinopteri > Cichliformes > Cichlidae > Tylochromis > Tylochromis polylepis. The sequence goes on along the minus strand of VVHJ01000876.1, from coordinate 47,810 downwards.
GACCTGCTTTTTTGTGTAAATGAAAATGACAACAGGACCACTGGAGCGACAACAATAAGGAAACTTCCAAAATATAGGAATGGTGGCCACAGACCATTTAGGCAGGCTCTTTATCCCTCCTGAATGATTTTACTCTTTTTTTGTGCTGCTAGAAGAAGGTTTGCTGTCTCTCAGCACAGTCAAAAGTGTGGAGGAGATACCAGGAGATCGGCCATGACACAAGGAAAGCTAGATAGTGTAAATTTAACAGTGTACATTAGCATATGTACATTAGCATAACCCTCACAGACTGTCTGGAGTATTACGGCAAAGCTTGAAATGGACACGCGTTCTTAAGTTTCAGTACCAGCAGGGGGAGATAATATATTAAAAGCCAAGAAGTCGATAGTGACCAAGGAAGGTATGAAGTACAGTCTATTGTCCTTCTATGCCAGAAACGATTAATCTAGGTGGCTAATATGTATTTACATGTAAATGTGTTAGAAATGTCTCTTTAAAAATGTCACTGCAACTTACTGACGCATGTCCATTACACGCTAACAGTACGAGAGGCAAATTAACCCAAAATATGTCTGGGTCTTGGACTTTTTGGGACTTTTCAATTATTTAAGTATTCCTTTTGATTCTTAATTAAATTATTTCCTTTATATTTTGAGTATTCACGTCTTAGTGAAGCAATTTTTTATGTTGTATTTTTGACGTGTTAATTAATGATCAATCAGTTATACTCTAGGTGGTCATCATGGTAGCTATGAGGATAGTGTTATACATAGTAAATGGTTGGTTATGTGGTTTTACATAGCTGTATAGAAAATCCCAGCAGTTTAGCATCTTCTTGATTTTTTCACTTTCAATAAAATATATTATACATATATTTAAATGTATTTAAATCGTTATGAATATTAGGTTTTTGTGTCCCAGATAAAGCATTACATTGTCTGTAATACAAGTACGGTAAAGCCTAAAAAAGCATTCTCCCTGCTTTCTGGAACACTAATTGAAAGTAATTTTTTTTTTATTAATGTCTAATGGCCATTCACACATTCTAAATAGCCTCTCATTAGAGACATTTATTATGAGGTGATTCTTAGCCCGAGTCAAAATTAATGCAGAATATGCTGTGAAGACATGAAACATGAACTGTATGTAAGAAGACGGTGTTTGGGGTGGAAGGTACATTATACTTTAGATCAGATTTTATAGTACTTCTCTCTATTTATTATTAAAACATACAATAATAAAGTAACTTAACATAAAGCTACCCAATGTATTTTTTTCAAACATATTTTTATATATTTATCATACACTCCCATAATGAAAGGCGGCCTCGGCAGAAACTGTGATTTACAAAATTATTAAACAGCATCACCTGCTGGATTGTTCTTGTCAGTACACCACAACAGACAACCCACTTTACACGTAGTAAACCACGTGCACACAAAGATTGATTTCTCTTTTTTGGAGCTTTCGTTTTTGTAACATATGGAACATCATAAAAAATGTTAAAGTGCTATTGTGTGATCTTTTTTTTCAAGAAAATGAATCATGAATGTGGTTTAAGTGAATATAGGAAACATTATTTTCTATGTTATCACATGTTACATAGTGTAGATCATGAGTTTTAACTATTTTACCTATTAGTTCACAACAGAATACTTACAATGAATAACAAATTATTATCTAGAAAAACGTTTTTTCCAGAGTAGGAAGAAATTCAAAATTAACTTTAACCTTATTGTAGATCAACTAATAATCTATGTGTGTATTATGTGAGATTTACATTATCTAGGAAAAGACTACTCTATTTAAAATTAAATAAATAATTAACGCAGTATAAGCTTAATCAGTCAACGGGAATCAAACAAGGTCACTTTCAAAAGAAAATACCAATAACGAACCTTTGACCAGAGAAATCTTCCTGTGGTTTAACCATCTGACTGATGCAGCTGAATAAAATGATGGCGTGATTTATGTTTGACCTTTGACCATACCTTTCAAGCCATTTTTTTCTGACTAAAATAAACTACATTTCCCATAATCCTATGAGAGGGCCCTACAGGTTGTTCAGCGTGTAACAGGAGACTATTAGTAGCCATGCAGCTGTCTGTCATTGTGGGCGACTGTTCACTATGTTAAAAGGGAGTGGTCAATAATTACTGGAGGCTAGCTGATTTGTCCCATGTGAGAACAGGACATCCTGAGCATCCTGGGTCAAGACCTTCCTGGATAAAAGCAAATGGCCTTGACACGTGAGCTGCTAATTATACGACACCATGATTATTATTGAGTGTTGAGAAATAGCTTGAGTGTTTGTCCCTAGGTTGCAGGATTTTGAAAAGCTCATTTTGCAGCAGATACTCTTAGATTAATGTACTGCCAACCAGGCTTCAGGGTGCTCCTGCTTAGACTTGACTTTTCTCTTGTCTCCCTTGTTCTTATCTTACCGCTTAAAATGCTTTTGATATCTTACTCCTGTGCTTCAATAACACCAGCTCTCCTGAGGCATGTGTGCACTGCTGATTATCAGCATTCACTTTCCCTTTGAGTGCCTTTCTTCCTGTTAAGCTTTTGTACATATAAGTATATAATAGGCAAAGCTTTAATTACTCTCAGTCCTTTCACCTTAAAGCACTGTACTTCCTTATTTCCTTTTTTTACAGCTATATTAATGGAGCATCATTAGTTTTCTTCTGTACTCTCTACAATCAGCTCTACAAGACGCTGACTCGGTGTAGCAGAAAAACGATATAAGAAAGGACCATCTGGGAAAATTAGCCTTTCAAGTCTAGACAGACTAATTATAAAATAATTGGTTATCTTATATTTTAATGCAGCTACTAGAGGTTTTACGTCTGTACTTTAAAGGCTTCTTTTTCTTTTAATAATTTAAACTTTAATAGATTTAAAGTGCTTAAATAATCCGTCAACCAAATGTCAAATTGCTTTCCTAACTCAAAACTTTACTTCGTCTTGCACATGGCATGGTTTTGGAAGTAAACCAGAGCCTTAAATCCTTTGTCTCAATGTACCCCTAACACGCTGAATATTTTGGCTTTTATTGGGGGTGATAGTTCAAGACTTGCATCCAAATCTCTGATTGTTGTAAAGCTACACCGAGAATTTAAATAATGCAAAGCGCAAAACAGAAGCATGAGAAAACAGCTGGTTTTTTGTTTTTTTATGTGTGTGTCAATTCTTGAGTCACAAACCCACACTCAGCAAAAGACAGAGAGGCTGTCAAGGGCAGGGCAAGAGGGAGGGACAGTGAAGAAGAAGAGGGGGAGGAAGAAAGAAGGGGCTCACAGAGAGTGCACTGTTAGTGGACAGAAAAACAGACTAAGTGCTAACAGTCAGCGTAGGTAGAGCACCAAGCGAGCACTGCTGCTACAAGTCAGACCAGAGTGAAACAGTCGACAACAGAGAGGGAGATTCACACGTCCACGGAGAGCAGCGGAGTGTAGCAGAAGAGCGTTGTGACTGTTTGGGCAACAGGAGCTCGTGGTAGCCAAGACGAAGGCTGCCAAGCCTGAAGAGATGCTGTGAGGAAGAGTGCCAAGTGATGGAGCTTGAAGCAGTCAGCAGGCAGGCGCGATTAGTCAGGTATATACAGCAATATGGCATCTTTATTAACATTTATGTCTCATGTAGTTCTAGATGGTTGAACAGTTAAACACTTTCTTAATCATTTATCTTTATTTAATCTTTGGTCAATAATGTGACAAATTGACAGCAAAAGTTGCTAAAGGTTAACAATACTGTGAAGCAGTTTTGTGGCTATCTGCAGCTGAAACACTCAGTGGCCCCCTGAGGGACTTCTTTAAAGCTATGCTAAACTCTGGTGGCTTTTCTGTAGTAACCCAGCAAGTTTTACTCTTATAAGTGTCACCTTTATGGCTTCAACACCTTAAAATGTGCAGCAACCAACAATCTCGTGTCCTCAGAAATGACAGCCGAGTTAGGAGTCGAGAGAGTGTCCTACGTCGCTGCTTTGCTTATCAAGGTCAAACGTATTTTGATAGCTTTTGTTGGCTTTTAAAAGTATGAGAATGTGGGAGACATGCAAATGTTTTTGTTGATAGAGAGAGGGAGAGGATTATTTTCCAGGGCAATGTATTCAACATGGTCTGTGTCCAACTTCACATGATGCTTCAGAGTCCTTGGGCATCACAAAGCACACTCTGTGTCCTGCACAGACCCACCGTTTGTCCTCCCCACCGTCCCTCTTTAGCATTTTAAGTCTTCTCCTCTCTGAGCTTCTGAGCTGGTGACCCTCCCTGATTAAAAAGGAGATTTTCCAAATATTTCACAACACCCACAGAACCCCCAGTGGCTATGAAGTTGTTGGTCTCTAACAAAGACATGACTGAGTTCTCTCATTTACTCCGTGCCCTGCTTGTAGGGGGATGCGGTTGATACTGACAGAGCGTGTGGATACCAAACTATATCAAACATCTGGTTCATCCGCAAGTGTTTGTGGTGGCTCAACGTGAGATGTTCCTCGTGATTTGTTTTTTTATCTTCAAGTTCATCTGTATTAGTGTTTCACAAGGGTCATAAATGAGCCAAGAAGGCCATAAAAATACATTTTTGATAAGGAAGCTTGAGCAGGTGTAACTTGAACTTTCAGTTACTTTTTCATTGGAGTTATTTTGCTGTCAAATATTTATGGATGAATGTAGATGCAAATGCCTTAAATGATATGCAGAGTCTTCAAACAATGCTCACACAAGCATACATACACGAAAGAAAGTAAGGAATATTTTGTTGTAGTACATGAAGAAATATATAATATATATACTGTACACAAATAGTAAAAGAAACAGTAATAAGAACGTAGTTTAACATAAATTACCAGATGGACAAATTGTTGTATATTGTCACATATAAACATGCAAACATTTTATTTTTCCCTTTTTATTAAATTTTTTATACTACTATAGCATTATTATTATTATTATTATTATTATTATTATTATTATACACAGTAAACAACTTTTACTTTCCCACCACCATGCTCTTTTATTTGGGTTTTCTATTCTCAGCGATCCACACTGCAGTTATGCAGTTTGGACCAGATAGTGTCTCATACCAGCCCCGTCCCTGCTGCCAGATTGGTTTTCACACAGTCCCAGCCCCTCCCTGCCACCACAGCGACGCAGCTGTCACCTGTCAGTTTGCATGGTGGGGATGCGCACCGGCCTGTTATGGCTCAGAATAGAATTGTGGGAGAGTTTTTCTGGAACTATGGGGCAACCGCACCAAGTCCTTGAGAGAATGAACAGTTGAGCAGGGAAAAATCCCAACTATATAGGAATGTGGCATATGTTACGTTGGAGCTTACAGGGCTGCTGGTCACTGGAGTGACTGACTACTTCTACAGAGGGAGACACTGATTCAGATTGTACTGGTAAGGGGTTACATCTTAGCCATACCAGCTTCATGTAGCTCATTTAAATATGTGGGCAGAGTCATGTTACAGCCATGTATCTTGGTATTCAGGGGGTTTATGTGGCACTTTATGTGGTTTTATTACTATGTGTGACTATTTCCTTCTGTCATTCCCATCTTTTTACTGTGGTCTGAACACATTTATTTGTCACCCTACAGAATGGATGAGCACGACAGAGTAAGCCAAGCATCCAGCGTGGCCACAATATCCTATTTTCCTGTGGTAAAGGTTTGTTTTCAAATTACAAGGCTCCCATCTTTATATACATGACTTAGATGGATGACTTAGTGTGATGCTGTTAATGCATAAGAACATATGTGCATGCAAATGTATTTTTTCCCTGTTTTGGTAACAGGAAAGTGATGGAAAGGTGCAGACATTTGGAAAGAGGTGCCAGTCTGCCAAGAGAGACCCCAACTGCTCTGTGGTCATCAGAGGATGGCTCTACAAAAAAGTACTTCTGCATCATTTGCTTTCATGGTCTACTTAAAAAGAACAACAACTTCACCGTTGCATGCAGAAGAGTGTGTGACTGAGTTTGCTGAAGAGCAGAGCCTAATTGATCTTCCTTCTGCAGGATAGCTCTGGTTTGAAGCTTTGGAAAAGACGATGGTTCGTCCTCTCTAACTACTGTCTGTTTTACTATAAAGGTAACAGATCAACACTTTGTCTGCAGGAGAAATCCTATCATGTGTGGTGATACATCCCTTCTTTTGTTCATGTCTCATCCATCCTCTTCTCAGACAGCAGAGAACAATCTGTTCTGGGGAGCATCCCACTGCCAAGCTACAAAATCCTATTCTGCACGCCGAGGGAATGCAAGAACAGAAAGTTCACCTTTAAGGTATTATTGTTAAATCAGGTCATTGTAAGGATGTAAGCCGTTCTCCAGTCATGCGTATGGGCTGTTACATACATACATGCTGTTACATACGTGAATAATCAATTTGTGAACAATATGTGTAAAACTAGGTGGTGCATCAGGGGATGCGCTCTTATTTCTTCAGTGCAGACACTCAGGAGGACATGTTGGGTTGGGTTCGAGCCCTCAGTCAGTCTGCTGCAATGGAGCCAGACAGCTCCATGAACAGGTACAGTTCTATTCAAAATAGTCATGAGGTTTTAGGTGCACTCGTTTTTCAAAGTTTGGCCTCATGAGCTTTTTGTCTGATGCTTTCAGGCGTTGCTCAAGTTATCACGACTTTACGCAGATAGGTGGCAGCAGTGAATCAGTGGACCTCCCTAAATCTCCCTCTGATGATGAGGGTCTATCTCAGAAACACAGGCACGTCAGCAGGACTCTGAGTGAACCGAGTAAGCTCAGTGGTGGAAGGATGGGGAGATCGCACTCAGAGCAGAGGGAGAGGCGGAGCATGCATCAAAGAAACAGCAGGTTGTCAAGCCGTCCATGTGTGTGTGAATGACATATTCAAGTGGTTCTCTTAAAGACAGAAAAAATAACTGAAAAGGCTGCTGTCCTTTTTCTGCTGTATTCACAACCCTTCAAACAGAACACCGAGCCCCGATTTAAGCAGAAGAAGAGCTTGTGGTCCGAACAAGGAGGAGGATTTTCTTCCAGATCAAAACACACCGCCACAAACAGATGTTATGGCAACAGGTTCTTTGACCTCCCGAGGTCAGCTGGGCTCAAGACCACACACACCGGTGGGAAGGGTTGACATACGACCCCATGATGACCTGGTCATGCTGCCACAGACGCTTTACTACGCACCTGCCTCACCAAATCTGGAGTTCAAATCCACTCCCAGCACTCCAGGCTCAGAAATGTGGCAAAGTCTAAGCAAGGTTAGAACTTTTTTTAAAAAAATAATCTTGATATTTAAGTATTTCATGGGAGTCACTCTGTATAAAACCTAATGCCTAAAGTCATCTTATCTCAAACAAATGGCCTCCAATACAAGGGGATTGGCACGAAAGTATCCAAATTGTGTCACACATTTTATCTAGCTTGACTAATACAGTGGATTAAAAAGTATCTTCTTGAGTGGAATGGCCCTTTTAAAGCACAGTTTTGTGTTGACAGCTCATGTTTCTCGCACCTTGTCTTTCTGTCTTTACAGCATGCCCCTGTATATGGTTCTGTTCATCATAGCAGTGGGCGAAGACCTTTGGGGAAGGTAAGTAATTAAAAAAAATTATTAGTAATGTCGAATTTCATTGAGTAAAATCTTCTGAAACAGATAGTTGAAATCACCAATAACACAGTTTTTACTCACTCTGCACAGTAGCACAGTATTTGACATTGTGTTCTCTTTTCGCATACATGCCGTCTCCTTCTTCAGAGTTACTCCACAGGGGCACATGCAGACTTACTGCCCCCTTTACCCCCCTCATCGAGAGCCTCACATTCTCCACACCCCCCACAACACCACCACCACCATCATCACCATCACCGCAGCCATTTATCTGTTTGTGTGCTACCGCCAGCTATGGTACAGCCCAGCCTGCTGAACTGTGCTGTGTTCTTACAGCATTTTGTGTGGTACAACATGCTCAGTGGTGCTATGGTGTCATGTGTCCTACTGCTTTATTTCAAAAAAGAAAAGAAATAAAACATGCTCTAACACTGTAGACTTTTCATAAATGTATTACTACATTTGTCCTGTGTATGTCATTGATTTGTTATGTCTGTTACTGTCTTTTATTGTCACTAATTCTGTTTTTTTTTTGTTACTAATAAACTGTGTGTTTGTCTGTTTTATTATGTATTTAAACTGTGTTTTGTCTTTCAAGATTATGCTACATCAACTATAATGACTATTACATGAAGTTGTTGTTTGATCAATTATATAAAAATACATGTGTTTTAAGCATTTTCAACATTTCTGTCTCTCAGATTCATGGCAATTCACACTAATAGCAGATGGTTGCGGTGTGCTAAAGCTTGTGCAGTGTTCTGCAGTGTTAAAACAGCTCAGTTTTAACATTCAGGCACTAACATTTAAGCATTAATCTACACATAATATCCTTAATATGATTTAACATTAGCAAGATTTTTTAAAATAAATTTAAAGAAAATCTTAACATCTATATTTAGATATCTAATGATTCATTGAAGGTTTGTGAACAGGAAGGAGAAATATTTTAAAATCATTGTTTAAAAAAAATACAGTGAAACAAAAGAATGACTGTGATGGTTTTCAGGCCCCAAAACCTGACCTGAGGGAAATGCCACCACTCCGGCCTCTTGAAAGTGATGCAGACGTGAGTGTTCATAATTTCAGCACGTGGGTCTTAACAGTCACTAGACCACAGCGAACCAAAAAATATATATATATATATATATATATTTTTTTTTTCTTTTTTTTTAGTGTGTGTGTTGTTGTTTGTTTTTTTTTT
>VVHJ01000876.1:2890-22788 GCA_015107715.1 Tylochromis polylepis | reverse complement strand
AAAAAAAAAAAAAAAAAAAAAATTAAAATTAAACTTGTTTTTATTTTGTTCAAAATTTCAAGATTAACTTTTAAATGTTTTAACTTCACTAACACTGTATTGTTGGTCATATTTGAGTGTTTTGCTCATTTCTTTTTCTGGTGGCTAAGATCAGATTCCAGTTTGAACTGGTCCAGAGCTCACCTGCATGCTTAGTAGAGCTAAATGACTTTTAGATTTGTCCCTCAAAAGTTAAGCTCATCATAAAACAAGATGACCCAACCATGACCACATCATTGCTTTGAGTCTTTAGCTTCTTTTAACTAGTCTTTAAGTGTCTTCCCATTGCTTTGAGTCTGCTAAGAGAATTCTGATATGACTGAGATCGCACTGCAAAAGAATCATGTGAATGGAAGTGGCCCAAATCAGAATCAAAAATATTAGATACAGTTATGAGTTATGATCTTCATATTGTTTTGCTGTCATACGTATTATGAATTTTGAACTGTCATGAACTGTAAGGATCATATCACAAGTTGTAAATTGTGATATGATCAAAACGCAAACACACCTGTTTGCGTTTATAGCTAAAGTTAGAAAAGTAGACTGATGCCACTCTCTTATCTGTCCATAAAAATATAACGCTAGTGCGTCATAATGCTAATGCATCATTTTAGCATAAAAGCTAACACTGTTCCATCTGAAGGTAGAAACCCACCTATCCACACCTCAATTTAAATCACTGTGGTAGATTTTGGAAGCGTTGAATCAAGCCAAAGGCAGCCATTTCCTCCCTGCTTACAGTCTTTAGGGCAGATTTACTAAATGGGACAAAATAGTGTGGTAGCACAATCCCCAGATAGGGCTCATAGGTGTGTTTAGTTTCTCAGTTGATGTGCAAAAAGGTGTGCGGTTTTCTGAACACAGGCACAGTCAGTTAATTTCCATATCAAGCACAAAAAATAAGATGCTTTTGATGGGTTGTGGGGGGGGTATCAGCACAATTAACAGTAAATTGGGTTTTTCCAATGTTAGCAAATCAGTTTACACGCTTGATTTAAATATTCTCCTCCCTATATTTTTGTGCCTTCGGAAAGGAACTCAGAGAAATACATATGCAACTCTCTGAGTTTCCACCCTGCTTTCTTAGTAAATACTGGCAGCACTTCTTTTTTTGTTTTTATAACATAACCCAGTTTACGACTTAGCTAACTAACTGCTAGCTAGGGCTTTATACTGTATTTCACAAACAAATATGAAAGTGACATCAGTTTTCTCATATTATAGTGCGTTATATCCCTGAACCTGTTGTGACAGATGGCTGTCACACCTTGTATAAACAGAGGTTTCATCCTGTTAAAAGGGAGTTTTTCCTTACCACTGTCGCCAAGTGCTTCCTCATATGGGCTTCTTCTGATTGCTGGGGTTTTCTCTGTATTATTGAATGGTCTTTACTATACAATATAAAGCACCTTGAGGTGACTGTTGTTGTGATTAGAACTGAACTGAATCACTTGGTGTTTTTCAAAGTATTGAATTATTGTTTTAATTACCTTTTAAAGTCCGATTCTGTGTTTTGTGGACTATAGCTGAGTTGAACAGCATTAGTTTAAATTCTCACTCATCAGACATTTCTCATGGTCCGTGAATCAGTGTGAATTGTATTCAGATTCTGCTCATTTCATTGGAGTTGCCATTGCATTATTACATATTAGGTCAACCTGTTTGTCATTTTGTCAGAAATGCTAATTGCAAATCAGCAGTTGGCATCATTGTCACAGTTCCTCAGATTTTCATTAGTCTTGTCGCAAACTACCAGCTCATGCTTGCACAGTACTTTCACAGTTGTTATATTCACAGTGGAATTTATTGTGGGAGATCTAATACAATGTGTGCTTTGTTTTTCAGCTCTTACCAACGGCGCTGTGAGGAGCCCTGCCTTGTGGACACAATTTAGGTGCATTGGCCCTCCTTTGTCCCTTCCTTTCCCATTACCCCTTCCCTTCTTCACCCTCAGCCAATCCTACAGCCACCCACAGAACGGCTTTCCTGCAGTCCCTCTTATATAACAGGGGAACACATAAGCCTTCTAATCATTTGCCATGCAGGTTGGGACTGAGTAATGCAAGTCTAGTAAACAAAGACATACAGAAGTAAGTGCAGGAGAAAACAATTTCAAAAAAGGCAATAAACACAGGAAAATGTAGGAGTAGACATAACCAAAAGAATAATATTTTTGGAAAACTAGAAAATGTAAAGATTTATATTTTGTACATCAAACCTTTGGCTGAAGCTTAACAAAACCCAAGGCACGACAACAGGCATTTTGCACGTACAATCCCCCATTTAGTTGTCTTTTATTACTTGACACACACGCCACGGTCTCATGATGATGTGCGAGGTGATGCCCACCATATCCGAAGATGGGCGAAGTGGCACAGGAGGAGGCCCCACCTCACCCGCCAGTGCGGGAATTGGAGGCCCGGGAGCAATGGGTGGAGGAGGATTCAGTGGCAGGGAGCCCAGAGGTGGAGGAGATGAAGGAGGCAGCACAGGGAACTTGGAGTCTCTAATGGTCAACATGCTGACAGAAAGGGAAAGGCTGCTGGAGAACCTGAGGGAGACACAAGAGAGCCTGGGTACAGCTCAGCTCCGCCTCCGTGAGCTCGGCCATGAAAAGGAGTCCCTTCAGAGGCAGCTATCAATTGCTCTGCCACAGGTAAATCTGTGCACATTTATATTTACACTGTGCTTGTGTACGTGGGGTACTCAGTTTGGGTGTGTTTTCATGATGCAAGTGTTTTATGGAACATTTCTGCCTGTAAGGTAACTTTTGCTTATTCTCTGCGTTATCAGAACTGAGTTACATATGAGTCTGCGTTTATGAGTGTATCATCACGAAGTGAGCTCATGAGACAGTAAGCCTTTGCAGTGATGGCTCGTGGAGAGAGAGAGAGACTCAGCTACAGCTAGAACAGGACATTAGACACTTCCCCCCACTGCATGTTTAGAGTCTTCTTCACTAATTCTGTTTCTAGTAAATGCTGTGGGTTGACGCTCGTCTGGCTGTCAAGTCCAAGTTGCATCTGCAAATTTCCCCTCGTTGTGTAATCAGGTTTTATTATGTTTGTTAATCATATCGTTAGTGGGTGATTAATGAGAATGGAAGATAATATGTGCTAGGGCCTTATCTGAACTTCAATAAAAATTTAATTTTATTGGAATTCTCTGAGCTTGCCTGATAAAATTGCTTATTGATATTAACTAGAATTTAAAAGTTTTATTTGTTGTATATAAGTTGTATTTATAGTATGTAGAATTTAATGTACATGTGAGCCCTCTAGCCACTAATATAAAAGGTCTGTCAGGACAAATTCTATATATATATATATATATATATATATAATTTTTTTAATTCAGTCAGATTCCTTTTGATAAAGTCCATTTCTGACTTGACTGTTGTAATGGCTTTCTTCCAAAAGTTTAGGGTAACTGATGTTAAGTTAATCCACTGAGTTACTCACGGTTCAGTTTGGTGTCCAAAAGTAGTCCAGAGTGAGTAGGAAGTCAAAGAGTGTGCATAACAAGAAGATGCCACAGCAACCCAAACTAAAGAACGAGATTAATGTATGTATACCAACAGCATATACTGACCACGCAGTTTAACACAATACTTATTTATAGCAGGCAGTTTTACGTGTCTCTTTAGTATTAGGCTCTTACACTTGTCTAGAACATCATACAATAATGTAAAAACAGCACTAAACAACTTGATTCTATCCAACTATTTTGATAGCTTTCTTATAGCTTTCTTATAGTTTGCTTATTTTGAACAAAAATACCACACATTTTTCCCTTAACTTTCCATAATAAACCCAGTTTAATATCATATACATCCTCCTACATGTAAAATATATGGATGCGCACCACTTCCTCTTTTAAAAAGTTTGAAGACATCACCGTAGGGTTTGGTGAAATGGAATGTGTGTTTTTGTTTCTTCTGCATTTCAGTTTTTCACAAATTAATTTACTGGTTATAATAATAAGCAGTTATGGCCTTGAACACCTCGGAAACAAGGTTATGCTTTAATGTAAGAGCCACATTGTTGGATCGCATTCGAATGTACACGTGTTTATTCGAGTGCAGCATGAATTACAAGACAATGGTGTACGTGTAATTTCTCCCACAACATAGGTCCACATGCACTGTAGACCAGGAATTCAAATTAATTCAAACAAATGGAGGCCATAGCCTGTAAAGATAGAGTGAGATGAAATAGAAAAGAAATGACAAGGGGACAAGGAGAGCCAACTGCGAAGCTGACCCCTATCCAAACAAGAAACAATCCCATAAGGCCAAGAGCCAATAAACACGCTGTGTCACCATCTGTATAGATTTCTCTTTGGCTCTTTCTCTTTCCCCCCTTGAAAACGCAAACCAGTTTCATATGCCTACCTTTAAGTGTTTTTGAATTGTAAAGCAAGTAATCCTAATCCTAAACATCTGCACATTGTCGCTCTTAAAAGCAGCTTCTAAGGCCTTAGATGCGTTTTATGGAGATAAAAAAAATCTTTTACCATGGATTCCATGAGTTTTCCTCACCGTGCAGAAATCATGTAATACAAGCTCTCCTTTTCAGGCTCACTTTCAGCACCATGAAGGAGTTGCAAGCTCATTCCCAGTGGTGCTGTAAATGACATATCGATGCTGTGTTTTTGGGGGTCTCTCCTGTGCATTCCAGAGCCGAGCCATTGTGTAACAGCGTGATGTAATCCATGCATGAATGCGAGTTCACAGAGGAGGATGAGCACGATGAGAGCGGTGGTGGAAAGTGTGTCATTGATTTACATGATTATTATGTAGGTTTACATCATGTACGTCCTCCTACATTGTTGGTCTCAGGTGTTTCACAGAGTGTGTAACTGTAAGCCTTTGGTTCTGTATATTTTTAGCACTATGTGTGCATTTGCTGTGTGTGTGTTTGTGTGTGTGTGCATGCTCGTGTCTAGTCTAGATCAAAACTCACTGCAGCTGCAGCCTGTGCCGAGACCACTTAATCTATTAAAGCCATAGGTTTGTGTAGTTTGTTTTCTTGCCCCTGAACGCAGCTTGTGTGTTCCACAGGAGTTTGCTGTGTTGACTAAAGAGCTGAACGTTTGCCGGGAGCAGCTTCTAGAGAGGGAGGAGGAGATCGCTGAGCTGAAGGCAGAAAGAAACAACACACGTGTAAGATGTTTAGCAGCCATTTTGCTTATTAGCACTGTAACAGGCTCTGTGTTATCTTCCTCACCCATTGTGGTTGTGTGGGTGTCACACTGTTTCATTTGCTTCTGTTTGTTTTTCCTTCTCTTCATCTTCTTTTTTTTCTAATCCACACTCTCCTTTCTCTTCATGGCCCCTTTTCATTGTCCATGTCTGCTTTCCTTATGTCTTTTTTTGCTGTGTGGAACATTTCTTGTCACTCTTAAAACCCTCACTGCTCTGTGTTGCTTCTGAGCCTACTCTCTTTTTTCATGATCCCAGCTGTTACCCTGTAATCTCTGCTCATGTCTCTAATTCCTGCTCATTTTGTATGAGCTGTTTCCTTCAAACTGCCTTTCTTACCTCTCTCTCTCTCCATCTCTCCAACCCACTCAATCGTTCAGTTGTTGCTGGAACACCTGGAGTGTCTTGTTTCTCGACACGAGCGCAGTTTGAGGATGACGGTGGTGAAGAGACAAGCCCAGTCCCCTGCAGGGGTCTCCAGTGAGGTGGAAGTCCTCAAGGCCCTCAAATCCCTGTTTGAGCACCATAAGGCCCTGGATGAAAAGGTGTGTTTGAAAGGCCAAGAGCGAGAGATTTCACTTGCTCAGACCAAAAATTGAGCCAAAAGAATATTAGACTCAAAGTCATCAGTCACCACTAACATGCTTGAGGTGAAAAGGGAGGTGAAGGGACAGAATCGGCAGGTGACAATGCAGGGTACTAGCAGCACTGAGATGTCAGAGGGAGAGATGGGAAACTTTCCAGATTAAATAGATTTGTGAGGGTGGGTTTGGTATATAATATGAGGAAAGAGAGGCAGGATATACATATATGTATGACTTGGCTGCTTGAAGTAGCTTTTAGGCTGCAGGTTTAGCTCACAATTTTTACACATTTTTCCGTATAAAATCAAACATTGTTGCTTTACGACAACCAATAAATTACACTGACATTTCCATAAATGTGTTCACTATGATGATCATATAAAAGTCCCACCTATAATGAACTGCTTTTCTACTGAGTTAGCACTAGAACACTGGTCAGTGTGATAGATGTGAATAAATCAAGTCCTGTCAGCCTTAGCGATTGTCTCATGAGGATTGCTCACACTCAGTGCTGAGTTGGGTTCAATTAAAATGCAATGTGGTGTGCAGAAATTCCCAGTGTAGCTTCCGTGGTGAGCTTCATCTCTGGTGCATGTGTTTTGGCCTTTGATGAACTCTTATTTACTTATTCTGTAGTGATAAAAATGCAATCACAATCTTGATATTAATTCCCTGGTGCCAGGTTGACTTACTGCATGTCATTTCGCATTGCTTCACCCCGCAGGTTCGAGAAAGGCTCCGTGTAGCCCTTGAGAGGGTGTCCATGCTAGAAGATCAACTCGCAGCATCTTCTCAAGAGGTAAAGTCTAACGTGACAGGATTGTGATTTGACGTGTACGACCGGCTCAGTGTGAAGGAAACTTTAATTTGGATCGTCTGTTTATCTCTCTCTTTTCAGGTAATCTCTTTAAGAGACCAAATTAAAAGACGTCAGCAAGGGGTGGACGGCGGGAAAGATGTAAGGGAGGGTTTTATGCATGTTGGTTCCAGTTGTTTTTGTGTGTGTGTGTTAGCATCCAGACAGTCAGTAGAAAGTAGCTATTGGGTAACATGGTCTGTCAGTGTGATTTTTAACTCACCTACAGTTTTGTTTACCTTAGTCTGCAATAACAACCGATTCTAACTGTTTTTTTTTTCTTCATCACTCTCATTTCCTGCTTTATTCTCACCATTCCAGCGACTGCCCAATGGTCCTTCCTCTGGACTGGAGGATGGGGAGCTTGACAGACAGCGAGAAGGGGAAATAGAGCGACAGAGAGCTGAACTCTCCCAGCTGAGGGAGAGGTTGGCCCTCATGTGCCGGCAGGTGGGTGTTTGTGATCCTCTGTGTCGAACATTGCGAGCACTATTATGAGGTCTGGAGCGATGGCTTGAGGATGGCTTTTAGAGTTTGCATTGGGTTTCATGTCTTAAACGGTAATCAGAACTGAAATACACCCACAAAGATTCTGTGAAAATCCAATATAAAATATAACAGCTTTTAGAAAAATCCTTTTTTAAAACATTTGCTATTGTCCACACTTCCACACCTTGCCTGAACCATCCCAAACACCCTCAAAGAAAGCAGGTGGAACTGTTTGAATTCCCAGCTATTGCATTCCCCTTTGTTTGTAAGTTTGGTTATTATATAACCAACCCTGGCTATCGTAATAAATCAGTGCCAGCTCCTCACTAGCAATTCCAACAACACAGCATATCCCAAGGAGGACAACTAATCACAATACTTCTCCTGGTCACCCTCTTCCCTCTTGTGGCTGGTTACACTACTGCAGCTTCTGTAAGGCACCATATTCATCCTGTATAGTAGTCTATATGACGCCATTTGGTTTTAATAGGTGTACGTAGCACAAAATCTTACATAAGAGATCAGAAATGTTTAGAGTAAAATGAGTAATGCTTTGCTGTAACCTTCAAAACATCTTAAAACCTTTTGCGTGTTCCATGCGTCACATTCTTAAGTCACCGTGTTACACTCCCAGAGTCTCACGTGGACCCAACTGGCATTTGTAATCAGTCACTGTCTTGTCTGTTTACACTTAGTGCCGTGCCGTTAATACTGGCTCACGTAGGTTCAATCTGTGTCATCTCTGGTCCCTTTGTGCTGTCACGTTAGGTCGGGGAAATAGAGGAACAGCTTGCCTCCGCCAGGAGGGAGGTGACGAAGTCAGAGGAGGCCAATCAGAAGCTCCAAAGGGAAGTGAAAGAGGTTTGTTGGGCCAGTCTGTCTCTTCATGGCCAAGACCCTGAGATCTCACAGCACCCAGGGTTCCAAGAGTACAACACAATGGGCATATGTGCGAATATTCATGATTCCAAAGGGGAAGAGAGTAAAATGAACTGATATCAAAGAAATGCTAGGCTGAAATGAATGCCATAATAAATATTAATACACTCCTGCAGTCTAAAAATAGAGTGTTCTGTGCAAGTCACATATTCATATTTAGTTTTCAAAGAAGCGTAGTAGAAATCTCTTACCTGGCCAGTAGTTTTCAGCATGATAAGCACTCATGTGTTTTGTATATTGCAAGTTTTATATTTATATCGTCTTGTTTCATGAAATATTTCCAGGCCCTTTGCCAAAGAGAGGACATGGAGGAGAGGATTACAACACTAGAACGAAGGTATTCTGTTTTTTCTTTTCTTTTCTTTTCTATTTTCTTTTTAGTTCTCTCGATGTATTTGTAGCTTGAGCAAGGCTCAAGACCAGAAGACCAGAATTTCACGCATAAACTATAATGCACATAGCAGAAGGACCATATGTTTCACCTGTTGGTAGGCAATGTGTTGCAAATGTACCGTGACACCTCTTAATAGCATCTAAGATAGTTTTACATAATGAGATTTACATTATATTCTCACTAATGATTCAGTGGACGTATGGACAGAAAAAACAATTAGTTTGGATGTATTACCCCCTAGATTTGAAGTACAGGTATCCTCTTCAGTGTTTTGGGTTATATTAAAAGGTTTTTTTAAGTTGTACGTTTACCTTTATTCAATTATGTGAAATGTATTGAACCAAAAGGTAAAATAACGCCCATTTGTTTAGAATTAATACTCCATTAAACTATCTAGGATTGCTGTTTCAGATTAGTGCTGTTTCTGCACCAGCTAACTTAAAACAGTCACAAATATCAATATATGTCACATTATTTTGATTTAGGACTCCTGCAGAATTCATCTTTGATGGCGGCTTTGTGTTGCAGGTACCTCAGCGCCCAGAGGGAGGCGACTTCTCTCCACGATATCAAAGACAAGCTGGAAAATGAGCTTGCGAGCAAGGAGTCCCTGCACAGACAGGTAAAGTTTGGCTCAAACAAGCCAGTATCCAGCTGTGGTTGTAACAAAAGTCACGAAGCTTTCTGTGTCTGATGAATGTTTTCTTGTGTGTGTCCAGAGTGAAGAAAAGAACAGGCAGCTACAGGAGCGTCTGGATGAGGCGAAACAGAAGCTCCAGCAGACCCTGCAGAGGGCAGAGACATTACCTGAGATCGAGGCCCAGCTTGCACAAAGAGTGGCTGCTCTCAACAAGGTCGGAAATCAATGGCAATCACATACTGTACAGTAGCACTAACTCTTTTGAATAAAATATGCCACCTTTTATTTGAATCTCATTTCAAATATTTTAATCAGCATCTGCAAATATCTTTGTGTTCTCACTGAAAAGGCTGAGGAGCGTCACGGAAACTTTGAGGAGCGACTACGGCAAATGGAAGCTCAACTTGAGGAGAAGAACCAAGAGCTGCAGAGGGTGACATTAATCACGTTTTCCTGCTGAGACACAGTCTGAAGTGAATTCTCAATTCTGAACAAAGTTTAAATTTTATCTTTGCTTTTTTCCTCCTCTCCTTTGTGTCTTCATTCCAGGCGAGGCAGAGGGAGAAGATGAATGATGAACACAACAAACGCCTCTCAGACACGGTGGACAAGCTTCTGTCTGAGTCCAATGAGAGACTTCAGCTCCATCTCAAAGAAAGAATGGCAGCACTAGAAGAGAAGGTAGAGAAAGAAATGTATTCTGTTACCGTATAAACTACTGTACCGTGTAAAAATGCATACGTATATTTATATTTTTTGTTTTCTTTGCTTCTAGAATGCTCTTTCTGAGGAACTGGCCAATATGAAGAAAATCCAAGATGATCTTCTTGCTAATAAGGTATTCACTTGTAATCTCTGTATTTAAAGAGTTACAGATTAGAGGTGAGAATCACCAGACACCCCACGATGCGATATTATCACAATACTTCACTCATGATACGATATTATTGCACTTTTTTACATTTTGCAATAACTAATACTGCGATGTGCAACCTTTTTTCCTCAAAGTTAAATAAGTTATCTCAATTAAGTTTTTATTATATTGCCAAATGAGACTGTGAGCCATAACCAACACTGTCACTAAAACCTGCCATAGAAGAATGAATGAGGTCAAGTTGGCAATTACATGTAGTCTGTTTCTGATCATACAGCAATTAACTGTGATAAATCATCAAAGTTAGCATTGGGTAGTTTTTCATTTGAGACGATTTAATCTAAGCTCTTTTTAATTGTATTCCCAGAGTATTCTGATTTATTTAATTTATTTAATAAAATAGTAATATTTGGTGTCCCTGTATTGATACAATATTGCCACGCAAAATTTCACGATACAATGCTGTATCGATTTTTTCCCCTACAGCTATTACAGATGGGATGTTTAAACCTTTGGCGTCAGGTTAAAAGTGTTTTCTCCTCTTTATTTTAGGAGCAGCTGATTGCTGAGCTGGAGCGAGTCCAACTGGAACTGGATCAGCTGAGAGGAAGGCCAGGCTCTTCCTATTCCAGGTTAGCCGACATGAACCCTTACGGCAATGTATTTATGCACTGTGCCCTACATTTATGAATACCCAAAGTGTCCCCAAGAACACAACACTTATGCTGAGTACACCATTTGTTTACACTCTTCTGCTTTGTAAAGTTGTTGTTCACACTGTACCTGGAGGCTGTTGGGCCGTCTGATAAATACGCAAACAAATGCTTTATTCATAATTTTATAGCTTTTAATTTTAAATTCCTTGTTTATTTATGGGTGAATCTTTGTGTGTGATAGTGCTGTGTGTTTGCACACTCACCCAGGAAATGCAAACATGTTTTCAAGTGCTGCTGCATAACATTTGAATTCTGGATCTCATCATAGGGCGGGCAGCGTGAGCTCACTTCCCTCCACCCTTTTTCGAAGATCTCTTCCAGGGAGCGCCTCGGAGCTGCGGTACCCTCAGGGTGGAGGCTCACTCCCGGCCGGCTATGGCAGCACCTCTAGTGGGGTCGTGGTCAGGCGTCACCGCGGCCGTTGGGGGCCTCCTAGAGATGATAGTAACAAGGTGTCGATCTCAGGCTGAGATAATGATGATGTGTATAAACGTACAGCTACGTACATTCATCATGGGCATGAATGTTACGGTAACTTTGTGGTCTGAACGATTTCCTTGAAATGTTCTTTTTTCAGGGTGGAATGATTGTACAACAAAACAAGAACTCGGATTTTTCTCTAATCCATGCAGGGTCAAAAGTGTACATATACCCTCACTAATATTTCATATTCCAGAAGCCCTAGTGGGTAATTTCTAAACAGCTGCAGAGTTGCAAGATCATCATCCATCCATCTTCCTCCACTTATCCGGGGCCGGGTCGCGGGGGCAGCAGCCTAAGCAGAGGAGCCCAGACCTCCCTCTCCCCAGCCACCTCCTCCAGCTTGTCCG
The DNA here is from genome assembly GCA_015107715.1 of Tylochromis polylepis. Taxonomy (NCBI): domain Eukaryota; kingdom Metazoa; phylum Chordata; class Actinopteri; order Cichliformes; family Cichlidae; genus Tylochromis; species Tylochromis polylepis. Next base: position 11,221 of record VVHJ01000876.1, on the reverse strand, counting down.
GGGGAACACCGAGGCGTTCCCAGGCCAGCCGAGAGATATAATCTCTCCAGCGTGTCCTGGGTCTGCTCCGGGGCCTCCTCCCTGTGGGACATGCCCGGAACACCTCACCCAGGAGGCGCCCAGGAGGCATCCTGGTCAGATGCCCGAACCACCTCAACTCCCCTTTCGATGTGGAGGAGCAGTGGCTCTACTCTGAGCCCCTTCTGGATGGCTGAACTTCTCACCCTATCTCTAAGGGCAAGATCATAAGTTAAAACAATTGTATGTAAGATTAAGTTTTTTGGATTTCCACCACTTTGTCAAGATCTGGAAGAAGACCCAAACTGTTACCTTCAGTTGAAAGGAAATTGGTTAGGATGCTCAGGAACGACCCAGGAACCACCAAGGCCTGCTATAAACTGTGAACTGCCTTAACACCAACATCACTTCCATAGTAAAGTGTGTTTTTCATCACTATGGACTGACAGGATGCAGACTAAGAAAGAGACCCCTACTCTAAAATCGGCACCTTCAATTTCAATTTCAATTTGCAGCTGCCCACATGGACAAGCCAAATGTCTTCTGGAAAAAGATTTTATGGCCAGACAAGATAAAGATGGGGCTATTTGGCCACAATGACGACAGCGATGGTTGGAGGCTTTCGAACTTAACAATACTATACCATCCATCAAGCATGGTGGTGGTAGTATCATGTGCTGTGGATGTTTTGCTGCCAGTGGTGTTGGTTCTTTGCACGAAGTGGATGGAATAATGAAGAAGGAGGAATTTAAATTAACTTTACCAATTCTGCCAAGAAGAGTAGTCACATATTCAGTCAGAAATATGCCAAAAGCTTGTTGATGGGAACAAAAAGTGTCTGGTCAAGGTGCAACTTGCTAAGAGATGTTTAAGCAAATATTAGTGGGAAATGTGCATAGTTTTGGTCCTGTGTGGATTAGAAAAAAACCTAAGTCACTTCAAAGTTATGCACCCAATTCTTGGTTCATAAAGATATATGCCATACAATCATTCCACACTGGAACATGAACAATTCAAAGAAATCATTCAAAGCACCAAGTTACCAAGATATTAATGCCTAACATAAGCCTTTGTAAACATTTGACAACAACTGTATATACCATGATATGGTGCTATTTTCTGAATGACACCATTATCTCTATCTGTTCTATCATTTTTCTCATTTTCCAGTATGGAGAGTGGGACAGCAGCACTATGCTGGGTCCTGGGTTTGAGGGCGGCGTGGAAGGAGGCTGCTCTGATGATGAAGAGGATCGGGAGACTATGTTCGGGTCAGAGCTGCTCTCTCCCAGCGGGCAGACAGATGTACAGACTTTGGCCATCATGCTACAGGAGCAACTGGAGGCCATTAACAAAGAGATTAAGTAGGTTTTATGTGTATTAGAGTGCATCAGTGTGTAGATAGGAGTGTTGTGAGATCCTAAGATTATTTAGCCTACTGTCAAAATTCTTCTCTTTTCTCCCTTAAGGCTGATTCAGGAAGAAAAAGAGAGCACAGAGCTGAGGGCAGAAGAGATTGAGAGTCGGGTCAGCAGCGTAGCCCTTGATGCCTCACCTCTTCCGCCCTCTTCACTGGGTGGACGTGACAGTGTCGGGAGGGGCTACATGACTCCCTCCATCACTTCGTCCACGTTGGCATCACCCTCGCCACCCAGTTCTGGGCATTCCACCCCCCGTCTGCCCCATTCACCTGCCAGGGAGACTGATAAGCAGGTGCTGTCTCACTGCTGATTTATACCAGATGGGATGAAGTTACACTGAAGTTCCCCATGTAAACTTTTTGAAATTTTTCCACCTTGCAGAACAACAAAGACGGTGAAGAATGCAGAGCACTTGCCCTGATTGACTCCACCCCTCCACCTGTTCCTCGAGCCCTACGGTTGGACCGAATGACACACACTCACCCGGGGGCGGGCCTTGATGACCACCGTGAATTTCGCAGGTACTCAGAATAATATTCATGTGCGGTTTATCTGGCTCAGAATCTAGCCCTGAAATGCACTCAGTTTTCCATCCCTCTGTTTGTCCAGTCTCTCTGCTGACGGTGCCACCACAGCTAGCCAGGATTCCCTTCACAAAGCCAGCAAAAAGAAAAGCATCAAATCATCAATTGGTCGTCTCTTTGGCAAAAAGGAAAAGGGACGGATTGGTGCACCTGGACGTGAATCTGCCTCACTGGGTGTGTGAACAGCCTGGACACTACTCATTCAAAATGCTATCTCTCATTATAAATGTCTCAAGTGACACATTTATCTGTTTGTAGTGAGAGAATCATCAACAGTGAAGCCAATACAGGAAGTAATTATTATTTTTAACCTATGGTCTTTACAGCCTCCACCCCCTCTGATGACCTGGGTTCAGCTGATCCATTAGGCCTGGCTAAACTTGGAACTGGAACAGTGGAAAAAGATCGCCGCAGCAAAAAGAAGTGAGATCAGTCATCTTTCCACACGGCTCTCATGTTGTAGCGACATCTTTGATCCTCCTGCGATATATTAGTACATTTCACAGTCAGGGGCCATTCGTAGAGCATGAAACCGACGAGCTTCGGCTTAAGCTATTTTCCTCCCATGTTAGTATTAATTTAAACAGGAAAATGTACACCTATGCGGTGCTGCAAGGCTGAAAAGTTTTTAAGTTCTCATGTTGATTTTCTATTTATAAAAGAAGACACTGGTAAGGTGAGATATGAAGAAATTAATCTTCTGTTTTCCACTCTCCTTGCCAGGCATGACTTGTTAGAGGAGGCCTGTCGTCAGGGTTTGCCTTTCGCCTCATGGGATGGCCCGACTGTTGTTACGTGGCTTGAGGTACATTTCTGAGCCTCCGGACATAAAACCATCAGACTGATTCAGACCAGTTTATGTAAAGTTTAGTATGATGTCATTACCGAGGCCTGCAATGGTTCTTTTTTCTCATTTTCGGAATATATATTATAGACGATAATATTATTTAAAGCCAAAGCTTTAAATAATGAGGTCAGTCAATGCACAGGTAATGCTTATAAAACATACTTAGTTATGGAGAAGTCTTTTTTTCCACTCTTGGTAAAGCAGCCGTACTCTACTGCTATGAAAACCTGTTTGTGAGGGGCAACCAATCAGAAGGAAGCCGGTTTAAAAGGAAGGTACCTCGGGGAAGAGGAGTTAAAACTGCTTGTTTCAGAAAGAGGATGTCTTGTCAGGTTGCATTTAGGCCTAAGATCAGATAGAAAAACACTACTGAACTGTGAATCATGCAAACCTGCAAAAGGAAAGTATGAGGATAAAAATATGCTGCTAGAAATGAACATAGAAAGTCCCCTTGCAGTTCCAAACACACAATTATCTGTAGAGTACAGTATAAGTGACCAGCATCTCAGCAAAAATAAAGCTGAGGGGTTTGGGCTGATTTCAGTTTGGTATTTCAAGTTAGGATTAGGCACAAGGTTTTTGTCACCAAGTCATACTTTATTTGAAGAATGGTTATTACGAGTGTTAATTTTCTTTGTGCACTGCTTCTGCTTTCCGTTGACCCAGCTGTGGGTCGGGATGCCAGCGTGGTATGTGGCAGCATGTCGCGCCAACGTGAAGAGCGGCGCCATCATGGCCAACCTGTCGGACACAGAGATCCAGAGGGAGATCGGCATCAGCAACCCTCTACACAGACTCAAACTTCGCCTGGCCATTCAGGAAATGGTCTCCCTCACCAGTCCCTCTGCACCTGCAAGCACTCGCTCTGTAAGCCTGCGTAAAAATCCCCCCAAAAAACTCGGCACATTTCTACACGGGGGGGGGCACTAACTAATAATTTGTGTGCTGCCATTACAGTCAACAAGTAACATTTGGATGACGCATGCTGAGATGGAGTCTCTAACTGCTGCCACCAAACCAGTAAGATTATATTTCATGTGAAATGTAAAGCAAAGCCGTTATTATATTGCATTGATTTATTTTACACATTTTGTTATGTCGTGAGCAAAATGAGCAAAACTGTCCCGTTAATAAGGTTTCTTCTTTTTTTTTTTGTCTCTTAATTAGGCATGTTTGGCTACATCTTTCCCTTGCTGTTCCCTAAAAATCAGTTTTGATGTAGTGTTTTCCATCTAATTCTCACTCACTAACAAAGCTTTTCCTCCTTTTGCCTTCCCTCTCCTCCTCTGTCCTGACACTGATTCATTACAAACACAAACACTCTCACTGGTGACCTTTCCCTCTCTTTGCAAATATCTGCTCCTTTCCTCTGTACGCTCGGCCTGAACCGTAAGGAGCAGAAGGAGTTCAGCTGGGATCAGGTGAGCTGCTGAGAATGCACAGGCCATCACATGATTTGAAATTTATTTTTAAATAAAGGCCTAACCAGGAAACCAGGAGAAGCAGCCTTAAAGGGAAGAAGAGCTAAAACGAAGTCTTTAAATATGCATCTGTGTGTCTAACAAGATATGCTTATGTAAATCCAGGCTTGTAGACAAGGTTGTAGACTGGCACTTATTTTGCTGTTTTTTTTTAGTTCTCTCTTTAAATAATCAAAAAGTGAAGGAAAACAAAAAGCATGTGTAATGCTTTAGACGGATCTTTCATAAGTCTAGAGTTAACACATAACTGGTTATTTGAGACATCAGTTACACTTCAGCGGCGCATTTTTAGAACGTGAGACCAAATCGTCATAATTGCCAATGATAGTGTAACATGATTGTGTGCCATTTTAGGCTACAAGTCTAATGTTTCCTGTTCCCAGTAATGCAGAATTTGTGTCAGCGAGATGTTTAGCTTGACTGCTGAGTGGCCACCAGTGTATATACACGAGTGTGGTGTATATGGAGCACACGGGAAGGAAAAACAGCTGGAGAAAACCCTGCATGGCGGGGGATTTGGTTTTTATTACACTTTCAGGTTTCCCTTTTACTAGTATTTTTCGGCACTTTATCTGTCCTGTTCCCATGAATTAAGAACCACTAGATATTGTTAATACAAACACATTATTATTTTTCCTATTTCATTATTTAGCTCAAGTGCAACACACAAATTTGTTTTATATTCAGAATATAGCCCTTGATGTTACCTTTTGGAAATTTTTTTTCATGTTTATTATACATCTTGTTTACTCTCATGTCTATAAACCTTGTTCTCCAGATCCTGGCCTATGGAGACATGAACCATGAGTGGGTGGGAAATGAATGGCTGCCCAGCCTGGGTCTGCCCCAGTACCGCTCTTACTTCATGGAATCGCTGGTTGATGCTCGCATGCTCGATCACCTCACCAAGAAAGAATTGAGGGGCCAGCTGAAGATGGTGGACAGTTTCCACAGGTGAAAGAATATATACCCACGTTATTAGATAAATTTTATTCCACATGTTCTGCATATTTCCATCCAGTGCATGTCTTAGGTCTCTGTCCTTACCACTTATAGGGTGAGCCTTCACTATGGCATCATGTGCTTGAAGCGCTTGAACTATGATAGAAAGGAGCTGGAGAGGAGGAGGGATGAGAGCCAACTTCAGAACCAAGGTGAGGCCTGTGGATAATGCCCCAAACTTGATTTCAAAGCATTAGTTTATTCACACTGGTGTGTTTTTATATCTATATCCAGTGACATCTTTGAATTTGTGTTTCCTCAGATGTGATGGTGTGGTCCAATGAGCGAGTGATGTGCTGGGTGCAGTCTATCGGTCTAAAAGAATTTGCTGACAACCTGTTAGAAAGTGGGGTCCATGGGGCACTGCTGGCACTGGATGACACCTTTGACTACACTGACCTGGCCCTCCTTCTTCAGATACCAAATCAGAACACACAGGTAGACTGCCTCACATGCTCTACAACAGCCGGCGATGTCAGATGCTCTTCTGTTATCCTAATCTGCAGGTGTAAAATTACCCAAAACATATTTTTCGTCTGTCTCTTGCAGGCAAGGCAGCTCCTAGAGAAAGAGTACAATAATCTCATCTCCATGGGAACAGAGAGGAGACCTGATGAGGTACAACAACGTAGACTTCAAAAGAAGAATATTTTTTTTGCCCTTTGTTTAATGTGTTATAAAAGATAAATTTCTTTCGGGGTTAAAAACAAGGACGAAAAACACGCCTTTTCCTTGTAAAGAAAGGCTTTATGGCATCTACTGCTAGTGAAGGGCTGGCAAGCCACAGTGGTTCAGCTGTGTTTACATGGGTGCTAATTGCTTAGTTACAGCTTATAGGGCTAAAAACTGTGCAACTGTGGAATATTGTCACAACAAATACTGCTTTGTCAAATACTGCTTTGTTAAACCGCACTAATGCATAATGAATAAGGCCCAGTGAATCCTGTTGTTTTGAATCACTAACATAATTTCATTGTCTCCACAGGACGGCACAAAAACATTCACACGGTCACCGTCATGGAGGAAGATGTTTAGGGAGAAAGACCTCCGTGGCGTGACCTCTGATTCCTCAGAAACATTACCTGCCAACTTCCGTGCCTCTGCCATCTCAACCCCGTCTGTCACCCTGAGAAAAGTCCAGAGTGAAGGTGAGGATTTGCTGCCCGCTGCAGCTCCATGAGCATGATAACAATACTGTCGGGATCAGGGATTACACAGCAGTCTATACCTGCCTATTCCTAAAAACAAAGGGACAGTTCACCCCAAAATCAAGTTTCCATCTTTTATTTCTCTGGCCTTTGCTACTATTTGTCAATCTGAAGTATTTGGGTGTGAGTTGTTCAGATGTGGAGATATTAACTGCAGAACTATGATGGAACTGGGTGCTCAAAGCACCAAAAAACATGCACCAGTGTCTCTTTCCAGAAATCATGACCTGATTACTCAGAGGAATCTACAAACCTTGCTGTGAGCAGTTTCCTGTAGGAACTATCTCTTTCACCGAACCACACCTGCCAGCTGCATCACTCAGCAGAACCAAGCCTCCATCTACCCATGACGAAAGGCTCATGGAGGAGCTAAACATTAATGGCATCTGCCTTCAGATGACCTGTAATGTTATCTATCTGCATGCTTCCTTTGTTTGGCAGATAGAGACATAGAAAGAAAATAGTTCCTACATAAATTTGCTAACAACAAGGTTTTGTTTGTGCGTTTTGGACCAGGTTATGATTTATACAAAGAGATATTCTGGCACTCCAGATGCACCATCTGGACAGATTATATTTATATTTAAATACAGTGCTGTGCAAAAGTCTTGAGTCACCCCTCATTTCTTTATATTTTCCTTCCAAAGAGCCAGACTTGTATTTTTTTTCTAAAGTGGACTCTTGAAGCTTTTCTTTGGATTTCTGAAGCTTTTCTTTAGACATTGGCTGCTTTGTCACTCATTTTCAGGTCAGTTCTTGTGCCTGACCCTTTTGAGAGAAACGATTTTTGTTAGTTAGTCAGTTAAGATTGGTCTATGAATCACTCAAGAATAAAAGATGCGCCTAAGGGATGAAGTCTGTACATAACAGACATAAATGAAACATGTGCAAACATATATGGAAATACAATATAAAAGGCAAGGGCTCTGGGGAGGCCAATCCATGAATGATATGTTCCTTTGAGTGTTTTTCCACCCAGCTATGCTTTTACTTGACTGTGTGTTTGGGATCATTGTCATACTGAAAAATAAAGCCAATCAGATGGTATTGCATGGTGGATCAAAATCTAATGGTCCTTTTCTTATTTTGATAAGAGGTCCAACTCCACTGGCTGAAATGCCTCCACCAAGTTTTAGAAATGTCTGTAGACACTGACATGATTTTGGCCAAAATTTTCAAATTTGGACTTATCACTCCAAAAGATCTGTATTCACTTATTATTCAGTTCACACTTAATGTGGCATATCTCATCCTTTACTCCTGTTTCCCTTCCTTAAGAATGGCTTCTTCACAGCTTCTAAGGAAGAGCAACTGCTGCTGCACCTATTTCCCATTTTCCTAGCAAAGTATAAAGAAATGAGTGGTGATGCAAGACTTTTATATTAAAAACGTGTTATGCAGAAATATAAAAGAAGTCTTATATGCAAATGCTCCTACTTCCTTTATTTACACTCCAGTGATAATAAAAATTTAATCAGTTTAATTGGTTATAAAGAAAAAGAGCAAGAAACTGTTTTTTAAAGAAATACTGGAAATTTCTGTTAATTTCATGCAGAGCACTAGATGACAAGTTTACCATGATTTGCTTTACAGTAAATATGAAACTATAGCCAGTAGTTGGCTTCTCCTGAATAACAGGAAGCTTTATTAGCTTAAGAAAGCAAAATCGGTGTTTCCCTAGGATGCTGTGTTTCTAAACAGTTTATATTTGCAATACAGGATTTAAAGCTCAGCAGTGCAGTTTTTTTTTTTTTTTTTTATTAAAACCAA
>VVHJ01000875.1:0-18229 GCA_015107715.1 Tylochromis polylepis | reverse complement strand
TCGCTCACGTTTTCACTTCATTAAAACACGAATTCTGGGAGCTCCTCGTTGAAACACGCCTTTTAATACAAGCTGAAACGTACTGAAACTTGTGCCTCAAACGCAGTCGATGGACTGATGACACATCAACAGCAGTGAGCGTGACGAAGAAACACCCAAAATGCTTCAACTAGTTTTATGAGCTCATGTGGATCAAAGCCAACGTTTCTGATTCTCCAGCGCAGGGTGGAGGGTAAAATAAGTTTAATAGAACTTAATTCAGACATTGGTTACTTATTATATTAGTAGTAATTAGAAATGAGGAGCTTTTATTTTTTAAACATTTAAGCAAAAATGTGTTCAAAATTAGAAGGAAAAACCAGTTTTGGACCTTTATGTTGGACAGCCGTCTCTTTCTCTTCCTTCATCATCTAAACACCAAACGAGGGAATTTCTTTTGTCCCCCTGGCCTCTCTCAAATTTTCAGACTTTATTCTTAAAGGCCAAGATGCACTGAAGTTGTTCTGACGACACCGGAGGGCCAAATACCTTGTTGAGAGTCTTTATGCTGGATTTTCCTTTAATTCGTCACCCGTCCGTATATCAAAGCCGTTTAGACCCAGGTAAGCGGTGAAAATGACTGAAATTATTACGCGGCTGTAACGCGCCGACACACACTGACACTCACATGTGTGCAGGCTCTTGTTGATGTGATCTGAGTCGAGCGCGTGAAGAAACTCGAAGCCTGAGCGTCCAATCAAATCATCAGGTTTGTATCCCACCAGCTCTGTAACCCTGTGAGAAAAGAAAACCAGGAGTTCAGAGGTTTCTTTTCCTCTTTTCTGTCGCGCTACAGTGCAATGGTATTCCTCCCGCTTCCCATCCACGGGGAGGAGGTCAAAGGTCGAGATCGGTTACGTTTTTCCGTCTCACCTGCCCTCGCAGTGGGTGAAGCGCAGGTCCATGCTGTGACGGGTGAGGAAGGTGCAAGTATCCAGAGGGAACTCCACGCTGGACGGGTGTGGGATGGGCTCACACAGCAGGGTCATGACTCTGCCTGCAGGGGGCGACCCAGAGCCGCTGCCAAAGGGACGAATGTGGCCTGTGCAGTGGAGGACCTGGAGAAAGAGGGCGAGGAATTTAAGACAGAGTTCACCACCGAGCACACACTCAGGTCCCTCTGAAGTCAACCTGCCACACAGGAATTTCACGTCAAACAATCTGTAGTGAGCTCCTTTTAATGAAAAGTAATCTGTTTGTGTGGCTCTGCTTTTGCCTATGTTACAATTCAGAAAGAAACTCAGATTTTAGCTGCGATCCTTTAAATGCTCAGAAGAGGTTTTAAAGAGTCCCTGCTCTGCCGCGCTGGAGCCAAGACACGTCAGTGCTGGAAACCATCTGGCTCTTCCAGAGGTTTTAAAATTTAAATGCAGCACTTTAGACAGGAATGGTAACACCGGGACACGTGTCGCTGTGCAGCAAGTACACGTGAGCACATGAATTGAAAGTAACGTGTGTGTTTGAACTAGTATGTGTACTGTTTACAGTGTGAAGGCCGGCTGCCAGCGATAATCTGACCTTGCCGTATCTCTTTCAGACTGGACTTCAGCTGCATGTGTGTGTCCGTTGTGCCTATTTTTATGAGGACCAATTATAGTTTTAGAACTAGCCGTCCATCACCTTCTAAGGCCTGTTTAAAGGGGACGTATTCTGCTCATTCCAGCTGGCAATTTTTTTTTTTTTTATTTTAACTCCTCTTCCTTTCTTGTGATTGGCTGCCCGTCATAAACCGAAGACCTGGGCAAAAGTGGGTGACGCTTCTGTGCTCGCAGCCAGAGGTGTGAGCTCGAGACGTCCTCACTGAAGGTAGTTTATACACCAGCCAAAAGTAACGTTACCACCACCACCACCACAGTGTGCACTGGTGTTGTTTGAGCTCGCTGTGCACCTCACGAATTTTTTTGCAAACAGTAAAACTGTGTGGGGGAGAGTACAAGCACTCTTCTTTTCCTGCTCGAGCCCTGAGGCTGCGATTTATTTATTGTTTTTCCTGAGCAGCAACACCTGTCATTTAGAAGAAGCCCGCAGCCAATCAAGCATGTGAGCCAAAAGCTCAGCTTTCACTTGTGAAGGCATTACTTGTACTTCTTCTTCTTTTTTTAAACTTTGGCCTCATTTAATGTGAATATGTTTGCATAAGTATATGTACATAAGAGAAAAGAAGGAAGCAGTGAATGTGTCCCCTTTAAGGGTTAAAGACATGCTGCAGCTGCACCTGGCAGCATGAATAAAACAGAGCGAACATTTCTTTACAGCACTGCAGACTGGACTTTGACCCTCTTACATATTCAGCAAGTTGGTGCATTCTAGTACATTATTATTATTATTATTACTCTGTTGCTGAGCAGCAGTTAGCTAGTAGCTGCAGTCCTACAGTTTATGAATGCAGCTTGCTATCCTAAGCATTTGCACTCTTTATGGTTACTTCTGGATCCAAAAATCCCACATGGATCCAGCCAAAACTTTAATATTGAGGTTTCTAAATAAAAACTACTGGGTGGCATCATGGTAGCTGTGTCCATCTTTTATATACAGGCTATAGCTTTAATGAGGTCAGAGGTGAGTGAGCATTCTCAGAAAGCCACCACTGTGAGATGAGTGTGTGTGTATATACACTAATGTACAGCTGTGTGTAATACAAACCTTCCAGGCGGCAGACTTGATGTTCACGGTGCGCCCCCTGGTGGTCAGTGTGCTCTTCATTCGCACAAAGAAGTTCCTCTCGCTCGTCTGTTCTGTCCGCGATTTCTTACTCAGGCCTGAAAGCAACACGGCACCGTTAATGTGGGTAAGTTCACAAAAGTTTGCCATCTTACAAAAAAAATATATTAGTCAAGTTCCAAAAACATCATAAAAATTCAAAGAACAGCTGAGCTGAGACAGCATACACAGACGGGCTTCGCTGAGCATTTGTGACCACAAACAAACAGAATTAATACGACAGCGCGCACTAAATTAAGCCATTACAGTCGATCTGGCATGAAATTAAATTCTGGAGATCAAATTAAGAAGCTGCTCGTCTTCTCGTCACATGACCAAACTACAAAATAAAGGTGTCAGAGGAACTCCTGATCCCCGGCTCTGTGTGCGTTTACCTGGACGTGGAGTCAGCAGGTCTCTGAGCTCCTCTTGATCGCAGGGATGAACAAAGTCATAGATGCTCTGACCCAGCAGCTCCAGCTGTGGACGACAGGAAACCAGCAAAACTGCTGAGTCGCACACCAACAAACACAACAAGCATCAAATGGTATCCCTAATTTTGTTTTTTAAAAGCACAAACATGTATTTTGTGAACCTGACATGTTTGTTAAAAGTCTGTCCGTACTTTATTTTCTCTGGTGAATCCAGTTCTCTTCTTTTCTCGGTGTTTAGCAGCGACTGTAATTACGGTTGACGAGGACGGTTTAAGTCGACACCGCTCTTACAACATGCTTCACTCTGGACCTCGGTGATCACTCGCCATAACCTCCTCAAACGGAGCTAAGAACAGATTCTTCCTCCTGCTCAGCTTTCATAGACACACTATCCTGGCAGCTCACAGGAAACAAAATAGAAAACAACTCTTATCTAAGAAAAGCTCGTAAGGGCCGAGCGTACTAAAAACTGATGTAGGTCAGGAATGAGAAACACCACATCTACAATATAAGCAATAATAAAGGTGTTCTCACGTCCAACGAGTACCTCTGGGGTTTAATTACACACCCTGAAACAACATTATTACAGCTCACTGAAAGTAAACCAAGACGCTATAATTAACCAAAATAAAAACTACACTTTAGCAAATACGCTGCTGCGCACCTACAAAAATAAACTACAATAAATGCAATACACAGGAAATGTCTTCAGTTTGGTCCAGTTTCTAAACACAGTAAGTTTATACGTTTATTTATGGGGATTGGGATGATGTGTCAAGTGTTTAAAATGACCAACACCACCAAAAAATGGATGTTTGGAGACCGACAAACATCCATTTTCTGGTTTTGAGGTTTTCACAGTGCTACACAGTGCGCGGAAAACCAGAACCGACGTGGAAAATAACCGGAACGCCAAAGCTGACAGATCACAAGACCGTCACACGGAGTGGCAGCTGAGCGGGGGAACTGAAGGTTGAAACGAAAGGAAAGGATTTAAGACTAAAGTATGGAAATGTGAACGTCACAGTTACGCCTCTGCAGCGCCCAATCAGACGGCAGGAAAGAAAAAAGGCCAAAGGGCTGCAGGGAAAGTAAAAATGTTTCCTGCTGATGTAAGCATCACCACGCAGGAGGGCGCATTTCTGGAAAGTTAGAAATATTCATAGATTTTTAATCAATTGTTGGAATCATAAATAGTAAAATAATAAAGTGACTGCAGAGGCTACGTGCTTGTTTCGTCCTGTTTGTCAGCAGGATTACTTGCTGAGACACGGATGGATTTGCATGAATTTTCACCAGAGGTGGGGCCTGGATTAACTGTGTTGTTTTGGAAGCGATTCCAAGCATTCACCGGTAACATGGCAAGGATCTGTACCAGTGCAAGATCGCGCAAAATTGCACATTATTTCTCTAATTTATGGCACATTTTCACAGAAACATTATCTCAATTTCGTCAAGGAGGAAAAAGAAAAAGGCAAACTAATCCTAAACCAATGCAGACTGCGCTCATGGAGGGTATGGAGGGTATGGAGGGTATGTTTTAGTCTCGGAGAAGCTATGTCGTCTCCTGTTACTCGATGTGTTTACGAGAGCTCTCCGGCCTCTCGAAAAAGAAGTCTCACTGGTCAGAACAAAATAAATGACTTTGCAAAGTGTGAAATTTAAACGCGGAGTGAATAATTTTACATACGATGCACTTTTATTGCGTCAACAGCACAGGCATCGAAATGTTATAAACACTTTTAACCTCCCAAGACCCCAACTCGTTCATGGCATGCATTTTTAATTTCTCTTTGCTATCTGGGCTGATTGGGACCTGATGGATGTAAAAACAAAGAACCATCTTTTTACCTGATGTAGTGTCTGAGAAAAATGATATCCACATATGAAGATGTTCGTTTTAAATTTCGACAGAACAGTGGCAGTATAACGTCCTCGTAAGTGGATATCAGGCCCTTGTAGAGCAAAATTTAGCACTGTGGTCGAGACAACCCAAAATGTGATGTCCACATATGTGGACGCCAGGTCCTAGAAGGTTAAATGTTCTTTTTTTTTTCTAAAATTCCTGTGTTTAAAAATAGTTTCAAACCTTTAAAAAATAAAGCAAATCCATCAACAGAATAAAAGGAGTTATAAAGTCTTGAGTTAAAGAGCTGACTGTAGTTACACAAAGGATGGGCTGTACTTTTGTGTATACAGTAATTACTATTTAAAACTGTAGACGCTGTAAGAACATTCTTCTGTACTGTGACAGCATGAAAATAAAGCTCAGCGTCTTGAGGAAATGGATGGCAGCTAAAATAAGAAATATCAAAAGTTAATAAACAACAGCGCACATCTGAAAACATCTCCAAACAACTGCTAGTAAAATTCTGCCACCTAGTGGTGAACATTATATTTTATATCTGCCAGCGCTAATTACAAAAGGCATCTTTAAAACATTAAAGTATGTGAGCACACACTGAACATGGGAATACATTTTTAAAATGGCAGCTGCCTTCCTAGAAATTATTTCATATCATTATAACAAAATCATGAAATCCTTGGACGGAATTTTCAGCAGTGATTTAGAAGGTGAAGCGCTCCCTCCCTGTTTCTTGGCGCAGAAAGCCCTTTTCGATGTTTACTTGTAAAAACTTGGACTCTCGCTGAAGGCAGCAGTCCCTTCTCTCAGGAGAGACACTGAAAACACTCGATTTCTCTCTTTCCGGCGGGTGGGCGTGTTTTCTTCACACGGTGTCGCTCCTCTGTCCGGTCACTCGAGTCTGGACTGGGACTCGGACTCGGAGACGCTCCGCGGTGGGAGATGATGCCTCATTCATCTTTTTAACGAGTTTTAAAGGAGAAGAACCGCAAGATGCTGCTGCCGCTGCTGACTCTGCTGCTGAGCTTCAGCGGGACTGTACTGGGACACCTGGAGGACTCCCAGTTTGAAGATGATGCTGATTTGGCGGACTTTGATTTAGACATTGTAAGATTCTTTAAGGAGAAGTTTTTGAGTTTTCTGTTGTCAATATTTCGTCTTCTGATGATGTTTTTGTCTCCAGGCGCCGCGCAGGGTCCCTCGCCAGGTGAAAACTATAATAACCAAGGTAAAGCAGCTTTTTCAGTTACTGAGATATTGCGTGTTTGTGCATTTTTAATCCCTTTATTTTGGAGGATTGGGGGGGGGGGATGAAGAGCAGCCTCGTGTATTTAAAGTATAGTCCTAATGGAAGGCAAAGGAAAATCATACATTTTAAATTCTTTATTTGAAATCAAAGATGAGAAGAAAGGCTTTATCTTAACTTTCTGTCTTAAATCTGTTCATTTGGCACTTTATCTGAGAGTTGAGGAGTTTGTGGTTGATGGGTTTGTGTTGTAAAGTCCGTTGAACTGACCTGGCCTCGGTAAAAACGTTTTATATTAACCTATGACAAACTTGCAATAAAATGCATGACCTACTTTTAGTTATTTAGAAGTGGATTTTGTCACTCTGAACACTGCACGCTGGGCGGAACGCATAGGAGGCCTGCCAATGGCGCAGACGAGCCAAAGTATCTGTCATGGCCTGGATCTTAGCTCACGAGCACGAATTCCTCTCAGTATTGAGTCAGTGTAAATTTGGAGTTGTAGCTTTCGTTGGGATGAAAACTGAAGTGATGAATAATTATCGGTGCGCACAGCAGCTCTGCGTAAAATCTCGCCAAATTTAGCCAAAGCACCACTGGTGCAGGTTATAGTTTTGTTGTTATCACTTCTGTTTTTAACTTTTACTTTGTAGGAGACCAAACCTCACATCCAGGAACTCTCCATCAAGACCACGATCATCTCCCGCTACGCTTTCACCGCGGTGTACTGTTCCTTGCTCAACCGGCACCCCGCCGCTAGTGAGGGCGTCTTTCAGTTTCAAATCCCCGCTAATGCCTACATCTCCAACTTCACCATGTAAGAGCCACACAGGTCATCTTAATAGGAACAAAAACTCGCAGATGGTGGACAAAATTATTAGTTAATGACTTAATAGACGGATAAGAAGAATAAAGCTGGTGATTTAGATTTTTAAATCTTGCTTCTACATCGTTCAACCTATATTTTCTCTTGAAGCCACATAACTCCTTCACAGCTTATTGTGAGTGATTCTACTTTCTTGGATTTCTTTAAGGATTTTAAGAAGACATTTTTCTGTTATCCTTTTAATCATCTTGCTATCCTTCACATTGTTCTTTTAGAATGACATTGATCAGATGGTTCTATACATAGCAGACATATTTGGACTTATGCTGGTCTAAATTTGGCACTTAAGGCTCAGTTGGCAAACGTTTCGTGGGCTGGAAGATGTGGTTAAAATGTCTTGACACACCTGGCATGTGGCCTATATGAGGTCCACCTGTGGCTGAAATAAGGCAGCTGGAATCAACCCGAGTCAATCAATCAAGACCAGATGTAGCAGAAGTGGAACACATTTGGACCAAGCATTCAGTGTTATCTGCACTCACGTCACTATTTAAATTACATAATTGATATGGTGATTCAGATTCCCATAGATATCAATAATGAATACATGTAAAACTGTTAGCAAGTAACGGCATCCAGTTAAAATGAGATTTTTATTTATTTATTTGACTGAAGCAGTTTTTGGATGTTTTAGAAGATATTTTATGTTTACAAAAGAATTTAAGGGCTGGAAGGTTTTGTGATGTCTCAGTTTCTGTGGAGATGTTAGCAACAAGACAGGAAAGGGTGAAAAGTTTTAATACACACACACACATGCACGCACACACACAGATTAGCTCACTTATGTTCAGCACTGGACTCTGTAAACAGCTGAAAACATGATTTCTGCAAACAAATTCTGTCGTTTGTCCAAGTAAATCCCTGAATTGTGACAATAGGTGCTCCTGAACATGAGCAATACTAATTCTCAACCTTTGACCCCAACGCACCAGGATCATTGGGGGGCGTGTCTACCAGAGTGAGGTCAAGCCGAAGGAGAAGAGGGTCAAACAGGAGAGAGGCAAACCTGGGACGAAGGAGCCGGGTGATGCAAGGTAAGAGAGAATAAACAATTGTGTGTGCGCCTTTTCCAGCTTAACTGTGTGGCTGCTTCCTCCGAATTACACAACAGCACTCAGATTGATAGCATCCCATCTAAAAATCCTTCTACCACAACAAGCTTCCACAAAGGGCGAGCATGTGTTAGTGTGTGTGGGCACAAAGGCTGTAATGATCGGCTCTCCTCAGGCATAAACTGTGACCCAAGAAGTGACACATGGGAGAAATGACATCACAACATTTACAACTGTCATGCAAAAAAGTGACATTTCATTAAATGTAATTCCGTGAGTCACAGACTCCACTGTAAATAGACTGAGAAGACAGAGAAGGACGGGACTGAAGGAAAATGTGAGATTATTTGGAAGCAGTGCGTCCAGTTTAGTGATATCACCACTTGGACTGTTTGCTTCACTGCTCCACCTCTTTAAAAAATCCTCCACCTTCTCTAACTGCTGTAATGCTCCTTCTCTCATCTACTGTATGTTTCTTAAAATTATTTTCTATCTAAAGCTGCTCAGTTATTCAGTTATTATTTTAATACTGAGGGGCATGGTCAAGAAAACTTAATCTTCCCATTCATGTAAGATGTATGGTAGTTAATGTACAACATAACATTTGAACAAAAATAAGCTCAGAACAAATATAACTACAGGCAGCTTCAATAAAATTTAGACAATTAGACAATTTCTAAATACCAAGTATGCTCTGACAGTTAATAATGTTCAGTTCTTTTTGGGAACACCGAGTGTAAAGAGCTTAACGGGGCACAAAGTCTTCCTTCTCTACGTGCAAGAACTCAAAAAATTTGAAAATCTGCAAGATTTCAAAATCTCAGAAACTTTAATTTAGCTCCATTTAGTAAGTTCATTTCAGAGATTGCAAACTCTGAATATCATAAATCATTTAGCCTGTGCAAAGCTCCAAACAGAAAACCATAAACAAGTTTGGTTATTCATTTTCCCCAAAGCACACTATAGCTTTATCTCTTTTTTTTTCATACGCCATGTTTATTCTTGATGTTCTTCCAATGTCATGAATACAAACAGCTGTGAATTTACAGTAATATACTGTTTTTCATGAATACAATTGAATTCTATAAATGTAGAACAGCAAGAAACTGCATTATTATAGCATGATACAGTATTCTGTGAATGTAAAGGTTTAAGTTTTTGTTATTCAGGGTTTTTAGTTTAATAGTTGTGTATCTGTGATGAATTTCCCACTGTGGAAACTGGTTGGTTGGATTTGTGGTCCCCACATTTGTTTCCGGCTACACAGAGCGGGATTGTGCAGAGTTAACTGACGTAGAGAATACAGGGATGCACTTGCATGTCGTCCTCCAAAAAGCTGACAGTGCATAGACCAACAGCGATGGCTTTATTTGATGGTGACTAAGAAGGAAGTGGAACAACCGAGTTCAGCACAAACAGGAAGAAATGTTAAAACAAATGTCAAAGATCAAAAAGCCCACACGAGAATATCTACAGTCGAGAGTTTTCATTGATTTTAACACTTTACAAAGAAGTTTGTTGTCTGGTATGAGTAACATCTGCCTTGCATCAGGGGCTAAGCTAAGGGACCAACAACAGCACAAACATAAACAAGACCAGTCCACGTTATTAATTGTTCCACATAATTTTGACACTGCACCTTCGCACTGCTCCACAGCTACAGAATGCAGACCTGCAAACTCTGCATAGCATCTTCAGATCATTAACTGAGCTCTTCAGGACTTTCCTAGCAATGAGCCACCATGACCGGGACTAGTATTTTTATTACTATGTACTGCTGGAAGTAGAGGAAATGCATCAAAGCTGATATATTGTCATAGTTCAGGAAAGACCGTTGGCTGTTGATAGAGATTACAGTAGAAACACTAAACTGTGTGGCAATGGGGCAGTTATCCATATTATACTGTAAAGCTTAGATTCTATGCATCAGAGTACTTTATTTTTTTTTTACATTGAGCTGCTGTTGTAGATTACAGTAAGCAGACTGTAAAATAACTGTTTATTGCTGCAAGTCTAGCTGTCATTACCTTGCTTTAATTTAACAGGTAAGTTACTGTAATTTTGCAGTTTATACCGCCTCATCCCCTCACTTTCTTTCACTGTCTCCTCTCCTCTCCAGTCCAGAGCCAGAAGTAGAGGTGTTCAGAATGGCGGCTAAAATACCTGGTCGAAACCGAGCAGTCTTCCTTCTGACATACGAGGAACTTCTGCAGCGCCGGCTGGGACGCTACGAACACGTGACCAGCCTCCGGCCCATGCAGCTGGTCAGCCGCCTCAGCCTGGACGTCACCATCGTCGACCATTCCACCATCACAGACCTGGAGGTGCTGCCGCTCCGGAACGGCAAGAGCAACGCCGCCGCCAACACTGCAACTGCTCCTAAGGCACCAAACATACCAGGTTCATAGATATTGAGTACTGTGCAAAATTTTGGGGAGGTTAAAAGTTAAGGCTCTGTTAGTTAAGTTCCAACAGAGTATAGACAACAGAAAACAAAAATCAAACTAATAAAGCTTAATGGCATAAAGAACTCTCAATAAATAGCAGAAAAAAATCACGTGCTTTTGTAGTCCATAAAATGTGGAGAGGTCACCAGTTTAAATTCACTGTTATAAAATCTCAGGCTCTTGATCCCTGTAAAAGCACTTCCTGTTTTTGTGCTCCAGCCAAGCCTGAGCTTCCCATCACCACTGTGATCAAAAACGAAAAGAACGTCTGCAAGATCACCTTCAGCCCCAACATCATCCAACAGGCAAAGATCACCACCAGTGGCATCCTGGGAGACTTCGTGATCCGCTATGATGTTCAAAGAGACATGGGGATCGGAGACATTCAGGTGAAAGAACAATGTCAAATGTGCCTAATAAACACAGACAGGGCCAAAAGTTTTGATGAAAAAAACAACTCCGTGATAATAATTGTAATATACTGGATGCATGCTTGCAGATTTCCCATCCAGCTACATTTATCCACCCACCTGTTAGTCATTCTTTTCTCTGGCCTCCTGCCACCAGCCTCATGTTGCTGCCAAACTCCTGTCTGTCTTTGGAGCAGAACTACAACTGCAACCGATCTCACTGGCTGCTGCACGTCTGTCTTTGTTTCCCAGGTTTTAAACGGCCATTTCGTCCACTACTTTGCCCCCAAAGACCTTCCTGCTGTGCCCAAGAACGTGGTGTTTGTGATCGACACCAGCGCCTCCATGTTGGGGACTAAGATCAGACAGGTATTGCAATACACCCAAAAGAAAACTATTGCATCAAGCAGCAGATACTAGTGCATTTTTTCCTTAATTTATGGCAGCTGTAAAACTACATTTAAAATGAATGTGCTTCAATGATTAATGTTAGGATAATCAACAACAGAAGGTAAATAAAGTGTGAGGGAACAAAAATGTAATTCAATTTACTTTTAGTCTGTCAAATGTCTTTTGACTGCATTTCGTGATTTTGTACCAGTGGATGGGGTTCCGAGCAAACGATGCCTGCTTACAAAGATCATGATGAAACTGAGATCTTGAGTTGGGAAATGGATGGTAAATGGAGTGGTACTTGTATGGCGCCTTTCTGCTTAATGTGAGCAAAGTTCTTTCTGCTTTCATTCACCCAGTCGCACAAACACATTTATAAGGTGCTTTTATCTTTACTGAAGCACTTTTATCTAACACTCATTCGTACTCTGGATACTTCACCAGCCAACCCGTTCTAGCACCTGAGCCATAACTGCCCAGTGGTTGAGTTACAGTAGAAACAGAGACTAAAAAACTTGTACACTTTATGTAAGTATATATATATATATATATATATAAAACAAGCACCTTTTTTGTGTGTGTTTTGGAGTGTAGTAAATAAGTAATGACTGGAGGTCCAGACTGTGTGAGCAGGAAAATTTCTTTTCCACTGCTGGTGTGTTTGCAGCTCAGCACCTGCCTGTTTTCCGACCTGAATGTGCTTCGTTTGTTAACTGAAGGGTTCGCCCTTGAATTTTCCTGTTACCAGTGAGCAGGCTTTTCCTGCTACACATTCTGAGTTTGGATTGAGACAGCTTTACATTTACACTAGGCTCATAGGCTTGGTGTATTTTCACACAAGAGTGTTACCTAAAAGTTCCACCCTGGAGCAGAGGTACCGAATATGAACCCTTCTCCTAAAGGAATCTGAGGAAATCTACATTTTCTGACCACCTCTCTTCCTTTACGAAGTGATTTCCCCATTTTAAAGTTGAATTTTAAAAGATGCGCTGGATAGGAAATGTGACACCCCCACCTCCTCACTCCCACACTGGAATATCAATATCAGACCTTTTCCTCCATCTGCTGTAGCACGATAATCCCCTCAGCCAGAGCTGATCTTTGCAGCTGCCATGAAACAGAAAAGAGGAGAGAAAGTGAAAAACAGATTTTCACTGAGAAAGAAAAGTGGAAACTGTGAGGGAGGAAGGTCACAGTCTATGGGGTAATGGAACTTTCTGGACAACAGTACCCTCGACCCTCTGAGCCCTCTCCCCACCAACAGCAGCCCCAAGTGGGCTGCAGGAACAGAACAACGAGTGTGTTTTGATGTGGCTGCACAATAGAGGTTTTTCAGCGAAGGTCAATCTGTGGTTCTGACCCCTGCAGCATACACCCCATATAGACATCTAAGAAGCCCCTCAGCAACAAATCATATATCTCACCCACACTCATTTTTGCAGATCTGAAGATGAGGATTCAAGACAGAAAAGCAGGAAGTTTTATCTCCAGATAACTCTTATTTCTTATTTCCCCTGTGCTTAAATATGAAGAAGTAACATTTTCTGTAAATATTTGACAGAATATGTTATCAAGTTTTATGGTACATTTAAATTAAAGGGTTTCACATCAACAGCAAGTAGCTGAAGTTTAGGTATTCATCAACTTTTATGCTCTGTCGCTCAAGTTTTGAGCAGATAAGACAGAAAACGTTACCACTGCAGGATTAAATGCAAATTTCTTAGAAGAGCTCAAAACATTCTAGGTCAAGACCTAGCAAACAGCACTTTACACATGAGCTACATGTCACCGCTGGAAAATGTTCTGTCTGCATTATCCAGAAATGTCCGAAGTTCTTGTATGAAAATGCGTGTAGTCTTTTTATCTGTAAAAAAAAAAGTACAACAGTGGAAACAATGAGAGACTTATGAGGAAATTAAAGGGAAAAAAGAACGCAGGTAACAAACAAACCTTGTTTTCTTTCAAGGGACGATGAAAAGAAACACTTCACAGTGATTGTTGGGAAGGGGTTTGTGCTCACAGATGTTTTGAGTGTTTGCTTCCAACCCTTGCACCCCACTTTACAATACAATGAGCAGGAATGCAGGTTCAACTTAACCTAAGATAACCTAAAGCAAATACTGACACAAGCTCGAAAATAGCACAGAATTACTGTGAACATGACTTTTCACCACGACTTTCACCTGAAATTCTGAACTGTAATTAGGATACAAAATAAGTAAAATATTCAGGAGAAAAACACACAAAAGATGTGAGTTTGAATGTGTAACTCAAGATTATGGTGGTTCAAAGAACTATAAGCACACAATCAGAAAATATAAATTGAACACTGAAGTTTTATCTAATTTTAAAGCCATATAAAGTGAATGCTGAAAGAAACTGATAATATTATGATTGCCATTAAGTATGAAATAGAAAAGCCAGGAAGGGCAAAGATATCAAGGAAAATCTGCCAAAATTACAAACATTAACACCTAAAGACAGGAAAAGCAAAAAGTTACCATATTCCTTTGAATAGTCCGAGCACTGCACTACATTCTTTATTTTGAGGGTCTTTATTCTGAAAAGAGACACTCGTTCAAATATCGAAGCTGTTTACTGTTATATGATTCTTTATTTCCCTTCATCTGTGGCTGTCTCCCAGACTAAGGATGCCCTCTTCACCATCCTGAGGGACCTGCGGACTGGCGACAACTTTAACTTTGTCAGCTTCTCCAATAAGATCAAAGTTTGGCAGCCGAATCGTCTCGTGCCGGTGACGCCCCTCAATATCAGAGACGCCAAGAAGTTCATTTACATGCTGGCGCCCACTGGAGGTGAGACACTATTGAAGTAAAACTGCCTTTAATAACAGCAGTGAGCTTATTTGTTGATAAATAGATGTTGTTGTAGATTTAAAGTGGGAAAAGTGAGTGTTTAATGAGGACAGTAAAAATATTAAAGTTTAGCTCAGTCACTGTGTTTCCATAACCTGAGATGTAATACCAGTGACGTCCCTTCACTGCAGGCACCAACATCGATGGCGCCATCCAGACCGGCTCCTCTCTGCTTCGAGACTACCTCTTAGGCCCTGACAGCAGCCCGAACAGCGTGTCGCTCATTATTTTCCTAACAGACGGGCGGCCCACTGTCGGAGAGATCCAGTCCGTGGCGATCCTGGGGAACACTCGCTCAGCTGTGCAGGAAAAATTCTGCATCTTCACAATTGGGATCGGTAATGATGTGGACTACCGACTGCTGGAGCGCATGGCTCTGGAAAACTGTGGGATGATGAGACGCATCAACGAGGAGGCTGACGCAAGCGCCATGCTCAAAGGGTATGGCTTTGACATTACATTTTATAGGCTACATTTGATATTCATTCGCTTGAATTACATTTGAAATGGGGCAAGGAGCCCCATTTTGCTAATGAAGATGAGAGAACTGAAGGAAGCTTATTTTAATTTGTCTGAAATTGGTGTTAAGTTGACAGAAAGCTTGAATGAAAATGGCTTAAGATTATTTGACACTGTGATCTAAAACTGCAGCAAAAGGACTCTGACATGGCTTAGCATTAGGGGGTAAGTAAGTGGTCAGAAACTGGTTTGAAAATGTAGTCTGGATGAGACCTAAATTAGGTGAGAGACTAGTCTGAAGTCTGTCTTGTTTTTGGACTGAAACTATACCACAATTAGCCTGGTCTTCTTTTAGCTTGGAATTGGTCTAAATTTGGCTGCAAAAGGTTTGACATTGAATTTGGGAAGGAGGTCTAAACTCTGAAGGTCTGGTAATTGGCTTTAGTCTGGTTTTTACTTGACAGTCTAACGGCTGTCAGCCTTACACTGATCTAAAACTGGTCTAAAGCTCAACTAACACTGGCTCATTTTCAAACCAAGGAAACAAAGAAAAACTCATTTTGAACCTGTCTTTGTTGGAATTTAACTGACCTTGAACTGGTTTAAAAAGCTGGCCTGAAGCCTTTTTATGACTGTAATCCATCTATAAGATTAACTGTTAAGAATTAGCCTCTTTTTTTCCAAGCTCCTTAGACTATCATGACCTGAATGACATAGGCATTTTATCACAAAACAACACAAAAAATTCCAAACAACCACTGAGATGTATGATTAAGTAATTCTTACTTTCAATAGGCGATCACTACCCAGTACCTTTCACCTTCATATATTTATAATCTCATTCTTATTAAGCAATTAGCTGTCTTTAATTCCTCCCTTCTCCCGCTCCGATATGCCCGTGCATCTCTCATCAACCTGTGAGGGAACCACGACCGCAAATGTGACGGTGCTGACAAAAGACGTCTTTAATCAACTCTCTCTCTGAGCTCTTTTTTTTCCTATCTTTGACGCACGGTCCTCTTCTCCCTCTCTCTTCTGCACTCAGACACACGAGGCGTTTGTTCAGTTGAGCAGGAATGTGTGTGTTGTGAAACCTGCGTCTGAGTATGTACGAGGGGTTAACAGACAGACTCCAAAGATAATAGTCCCTGATCTGCTTGAACAAACAAATTCATCAGGAGGTGAGGAGGTTTGCTGTGACGTGACGACAATGACAGGCCACAGAAACTCTGAAGTGGGGTGGCAGCAGCTTAAGGGGTTAGACAAGGGAGTTTATGGCCGGAAGGTGGCTTATTTGAATAAACAAGATGAGGAAGTATACTATAAGACCCTTCTTTTTTTGACACTGATCTCCTCTCTCGTGCTGACACTGAACAAGCAAATGCAGGTTTGGAAACTCTATGCACAATGTTTAAAATTATACAGTGAAAAACATGCTTGACAGAATTTTTAACATTTGAACTGTGTTAGTATTACTACTGGACTCTGCTGGGCAAGCAAAGCCCAGCTTTACTGCTTATCAGATGTTTACCACTTTACAATCTATAGTATTTAAACTTTTATACTTTATAACTTTTATATAATATTAAAAGTTGCCACAAAAAAAAATGCTGCACATTTAGTTGTTTGTTCAACTAATGCCTGACTGATGTTTTTTGATTGATGTCATTTGAGCTTTTCCTTCATTCAGCTGAAACTCTTCATATATTTGTTCCTTTTTAGGTTCTATAATGAAATCGGAACTCCTCTGCTGTCTGACATAAGAATCAACTACACGGAGAACTCCGTCCAGTACGTCACTCAGAATCTTTTCACCAACTACTTCAACGGCTCTGAGATCGTCGTTGCTGGCAAGCTCACAAACGAAAGCGCAGAATCTCTCCACGTCCAGGTCACTGCCAGTAACAACGATAAGAGCATCATCCTCGAGACTGACGTGCCACTGCGACACCGGCAGATAGATACAGAGAACCATGTGAAGTTAGCCACTGCTGCAACGGCGACGGGCGTTAAAGCCCTGGGAACTGACGCGACACAGAAATTAGGGGTCGCTTTGGGTTCGGTAGCAGAAGACTTCGTGGAACGTGTGTGGGGTTTCCTAAGCATCAAAGAGGGGCTGCGGTCACGGCTGCGCAGCCAAACCAGCAAGGACAGGGAAGACCACACTCAGCAGGTCACCAACCTGTCCATGACCTATCATTTCCTCACTCCTCTCACTAACATGATGGTGGAGAAGCCTGAAGTCCTGACTGATGGCACCATGGCCCCGGCACCCACCATTACTCCAGCAGCCGGTGAGGCTGCCTCACCTGCCAATGAGTTGCCAGGTGACACAGATGACAGAAAGCCACAGACACCTGACAGGAACCTCGACAGCCAGGCTTTATCACTGAGCAACACAATCGGTAAGGTAGTGGCTCCCAGGTTAGGGGGTGCAGGGTGTCTGTAAAGTCTGCCTAATGAGTTCATGAGTATCTTCTTAGTTAAAAAACAGTAACAAAAGGAAACTACACACATCATCCTCAACATCAAAACTAGTATTAGATGAAGTTAATAATGTTGCTCACATCATCACAGTGCAATGTTCTGCTCATAGACCTTGGGTTCCAACTTTACCACATGTTACTGTGATCCTTGCATTCCACCTAAACAGACTGCTGCAGAATTACCCCCTATTAAAAACTCCCCAATGGCAGCAGCCTCCTTCACACAGCAAAAACTACTCAGGAGGAGCTGGAGGGCCATAACAAAATGATCAAGGCATTGAACCAGCCCCCAAACTCTCCATATCTCAGATCTGATCAAGGAACAACCCCATCCACACAAACCCTACCCTACAACTCACAACTCCAAAGACTGCAAATGTCCAAATGCCAGACACTACAGTACATCCCCCTGTAGAGCTTGAATCCTTGTCCCAACTCATGAAAGCTGTTTTATCAGTGTGTGGTAGAGTTACACAGTATTGGGCAGGTGGTTTTAATGTTGTGGCTATTCATGACACCGGCAACCATAGTCAATTGTCTTCCAGGGGCCAGAGCAGGCGACATTGAGGGAAATTTAAAACTGCTGGCTAAGGATAAACGTAAATTCAGTAAGATCATAATTCACGTCGGCAGTAATGACACCCGGTTACGCCAATCGGAGGTCACTAAAATCAATATTGAATCGGTGTGTGACTTTGCCAAAACAATGTCGGACTCTGTAGTTTTCTCTGGTCCCCTCCCCAATCAGACCAGGAGTGACATGTTTAGCCGCATGTTCTCCTTAAATTGCTGGCTGTCTGAGTGGTGTCCAAAAAATGATGTGGGCTTCATAGATAATTGGCAAACCTTCTGGAGGAAACCTGGTCTTGTTAGGAGAGACGGCATCCATCCCACTTTGGATGGAGAGGCTCTCATTTCTAGAAATATGGACAAATTT
>VVHJ01000874.1:19793-36862 GCA_015107715.1 Tylochromis polylepis | reverse complement strand
GCCCCCCCCCCCCCCCCACACACACACACACACCCACACACACACACACCCACACACCCCTCCTCCTACTGGATTGAAGATGAGGAAGCAAAAATGGTAAAGGCGTGGGAGTTCGATGGAGTGATGCTGTTTCTTTGGAAGCAGACCAAAGACCTCTGTCTCTGTTTGTACAGATGACATCATCTTTCTACTATCCCATATATCAGACACTCTGCTGTCCTCAGAAGTGGTCCTCATTTTTTTTTTTGACTGACCCAACACTGAGTCAATGATTGGCTTGAAATTTCACTGAGGCTGCATGCTCCAATGAGCGAGTCAAGGCCAGTCAGTAGACTCTTAAACTGTTATTGTGTTACAGGTCACCCCTCAGTTCAAATATGTCTTTATCTAATTTCCTCTGCAGCACTATCCACACCGGCCTTGTGATGCACCAGGAAAAAGAAAAGAAAAGGAAGCTCTAAATTCCTGTTCTCACTCAGTTTTGTTTCATCTACTCATAAATGGCCAAAGCTTTGAATTACATCGCATTGCATTTGCAGTCTTGTCTAGCAAAGCAATCTGGGTGCAAGCGGTGCATTAAAGAGTGAGTGAAAGGTTTCTGTTTAACTTCCTAACTAAGCACGGAAAAAAAGCCAAACTTGACTTTTTTCTCAAACACTCCCACCTTCCAAAAAGCGGCGAATGCAAAACTCATTAGATTCAGCAGGAATGAAAATGAACTACACTGCAGAAATACCAAGGTGACAGACATTATGTTTCTGCATACTGCAACATGCCCAGCTCTCCTTAAAATTACATAATGGAAAGGAAGAGAAGACTGCTAATTAATGCATGTGGCACCTTCTGTTAATTTAAACAACCTGTGACTCCAGTAAGCTGTTTGGGCAGAAAGTGCTGCCAGTGCGTTCGTGTCTCGTATTATCACCTACATTATGGCCCACGGCATGAGACCAGTGATGTGTCCTGGGCACCTGGCCATGACTGATCCCACTCCTTAGACCTGTGTTTGTTTTGGGAGCTCTGACTACCTCTGACCAGCGGATAAACCCCGAGCTGTGTATTTTGAATGTCAGAAGCACTTTGTGGGACCTGTGAAATGGATTTGATTCAGGGCTTATGCTGGAACCGGCAGAGGTTCTGCTCAGTGTCACAACATTGCACAAACACCTGTTGATTTCAGAATCACTACACTGTGCGCTAGCCGGCCTCTGACCATGAGTGGGCACCAATCCAACTGCTCCACTTAGGCTTTCTCTGGAGAATCTGCAGCTCAGTGGGCTTCTGCTTCTGATTTCTGGAACAATCAATGGGCCATAGTTTATACAGGAAATACCAATATGGATGAACGAGGGAATTAGATCATAACGCGGAGCTACTTGAAGGAAATGGAGGGGAGGGGGGGATAGAAGTGAGTGACAGTGGAAGAAAAAATATTGGGGATCTCGCGGCCAGAAAAATGGAAATGAGGTATTGGAGTTGGCAATAAATAGCAGATTTAACAGCCTGAGAATTTTCCTCGCTTAGGAATGTGTCAGACTAAGGCTGGGGTTCCCATGGATTTGGTGTGAGGTATGCATGAGGAATTGTGCTCATTCCAATTAGACTGTTTACTTTGCCCTTTCCTCTGCGCGACGCCACGGAGCGTCTGCGCGTAAATAGCCGCACAGAGAAGAATGGACTTCACACCAGCCGGAAAAAAATATTTGTCTTTGACTTTTTTTTTTCATTGTAACCTCGCGTAATAATTAGGTTACAGATCGTGGAAAATATAAAAAGCGTTTGCGCAAGTAACTGAAAGGATTTGGGATTGAGTGTGGTCATAAACTATTCTTTTAAAGTGAAAATAAACCATAATTATTCACCTGCACCTGGAACAGGAAGAGCTTCTACTTTATTGGCTTATAAAAGAAAAATGGGAACATTCATAACCCCCAAACAGTACACTCACTGTTTTCTGGATGCCCATTGATCATGTTGAACTTGTAAATCTCTTTGGCGTAGTACTCTGTCTCCGTATTATCCTGTCCGCAACTCTGCTGCCGGTCTCTCCCCAGCTCCTCAATGAGCTCCTTGGTGCTGTTATAAAGTGCCAGAACCTGAAACGGTACTTGACTTGGACCTGTTGTTTGAGGCGGACTGGTCATTCGGAGTTTACTGAGAATCTGTCCCCGGACGGCCTCCACTCTCTTTTTCTTTATGTGTTTGATGTCCACTGTGGTGCAAGTGGATAGCAAGAAAGTCACTGTCACACAGTTTGAGAGGAGGAAAAACAGAAGTGCTTTGCCCAAATTCATATTTCAATCTGCGTTCGCTCACAGCCGAAGGCTTGTCAAGTAATAGAAGAAGAAGGAGAAGAAAAAAATATCCCTTTTTATCTTTTCATTCAGGTCGCGAGTGAGTACTGTTCCTGGAGGAATCCCATTTTCTCGAGTGCTATGTCATCTTTGCCAAATGCGCATTTGCATGGGAGCGAATCCGCGCAATTGTGCAAAAAGGTCTCGACTCTTCAGCAAAACTCTTAATTACACTCTTCATTCCCCCTTGTCTCATTCAGGCATCTTTCTCCCCCCTCTCTCTTTTTCTTTGTAGTTTACAGGGGCCCGACCTCTGCACCGACGTTTAGTTGCTCCATTGCATTTGGGGTCTTTCCATCCACTTGTGCTTATAGATATATAGATATATATATCTATGGAGTCAGTGCGCCTTTGTTGTCTCCTTGCAGTCCAACCTCAAACACACTAAAGACGCTTTCCACGCTCACTCATACTTTATACCCACCATCGGTGACGTTTCTGAGGGAGGGGCCGCTAGTTATGGACCGAGCGCGGACAATGTGCTCGGTCCCACTCCGTAGTAAGATAAATCAGACTTTGAATTTCATGCTGCCAAACAGTGTTTGAATCATCAGCGTAATATTGGGCAATAAGATTTCGCAAGAGAGAAGGGTTGCATTAGTTTGTCAAGTGAATAGCTGCATTTTATGGATGTGGCTGAAATTAAGTCACGTTTTGTTGTGTGCTCCACACGCACTCCAAGCAGTTTAAAAATCTAAACCTGAGGAGGTCTGCGTGCTGAACATTTTTAATCGTGGGCAAAATAAAGTGCTGATAAAGTAAAGTTCAAAGTTAACATGCAGAACTTCTGAGGGTGCGCAAGGGAACAGCTCACCGAGCTGCTGCGGTCCTCTGTAGGCTGCTACCGTTCAGCGCCTCCCCAGTATCATAATGAAAGGAGACAGCGACATCTCGCGGGACACGCGGGGAATTGAAGGTACAATTTGATTTTATCTTTATTTTTTGCCTGCTGTCTCAAACTAGATATTTTGCGCTAAGGACAAGAGTATCATTTTATCAATTTAGAAAACAACATCAACAGCAACAACAACAACCCCCCCCCAACAAACAAAATAAATATAAAAATAAGAAGCGACAACAGTACCAACAGTACCTTTCTTCAGCAATGTAATTTTTACTCTAAAAAATGAATGAGTTTTTTAAAGTTAATTAATTAGTTAATTCATTTTATTTTTGCTTGTTTGCTTGTTTGTTTTTCCGGACGTAATTATCTAAGGATTAAAAAAAAATTTACGGATTGGACATGGGGCAGATGTTCGGAGTGGGCGTCTTGTAGTAATGTCTGGGGAGCTCCTGTAGTACAAGGAAACATTGTTATCATTACTTAGTATTCGTTCTCACATACAAACGAGCAGCCAGAGCATTATAGCAGATTCCCTATCAACATCAGTACACACATCTATTTATTTGTTTGTTTGTTTACTCACTAACGAGATTTGGAGCGGTCGAAAGGCATTTTCCTCCTGATTTGCGTTACCATGGAGAGCGTTGCTGTGTGACGCCTGGTGGTATCCAGGAAGAAGGTGAACTAGCTGGGACAGGAGGAGAAAAATGGACGATAATTTCCAACTAGGAGATGGTGGAACGGCAAGAAATGTAAGTAGGTTGTTATATCATTACAGTGCACATAGCAAGGTAATGGGGGGAAAGTAGCATTAATTCTGAGCTATTCCGGATTAATTCAGGGCACTGTATAACGGTGCAGCGATGCTAGTTAGCCACTTAGCTTTCTTTTTCGCTACTGCGAACTTCAGTAATAACCAGTCAGTAAATGATATGCTAGTTTATCCTATCAGTTATCTGCTCAGACTCATCACCACTCGCTGTTTTTGAGCACTGGCAGCGGTAAGGTTCATCTGCGTATTCAGCTAACTTTAACTTCGCGGTTAGCCACAGATGATGCTAGCTGAAATTTCCCCAACAAGCACAGCTCAGTGTTTTGGTAGCTCCGTGTAAACTCTGACCTGGTTCAGTGTCTGGCATTACTCCCTCAGAAAACGTACAGGAAACATGCATATTGAGTTCCCACTGCATTTCACTGCTACCAGCTTTCTCCATAAAAGGCAAGAACGCCTGCTGTCCTGATAATGTTTCGGGGATACACTCATCTCTTTTTGTTGGTGCTTGTGGTTCACACAAGTTCACATTTCTATGAACTACACAGAAAACATGACTTCAAATCTGAAATAAGGCCAACCACTTTTAGTTGACAAAAAGACGATGTTTCAGTTGAATTATACTATGTGTCTTTGAACTAATGTAGATATTGATAAGTTTTTATTGATAGTAAATCCATTTTTTTTTTAAATTAATCATATAGGCGATATTCTTTGTGTATCTACTTTTTTTTATTCCTCCAACACGTAAGCTTAATGGGTCACTCCATGAAAAATCAATGAGTGCCTCCCACCTGAACCCCTCAGAATCAGGTGTTTTGTTTTTGTTTTAATAACTTTATTTATTGAAGCCATGCAAAATTCTGCCTCTATGCTATAAATGTTTTCAAAGTTACAGGTCCTTGAAGTACAAAGGGGTGGGTTGAGATTTGACACTTTTTAATTTCCTAATTTTTTTCTAGCAGTTTGAGCCATCATACTTTGTTACATATACTGAAGCTATCCACTTATGACTTCAGGCCTGAAAAACAAATTTAAAAACTGCAGCCACATCACTTCAACCCACTCCAAGTTTCACAATCTAAAACCAAAATCTTTTTTTGTTCTGCAGCTATGCAAACCACACCCGTTTCTAGTCATCTCTCACTCAGTATTGTCATGGTTTTAATTCCTTGAACAGATTAAATGGATAGTTAAAAAATGATTATGTTCAAACCGAAAGAATTATGGCTAGAAAATGAGCCTGGTAGCAGAATGTAGGTAAAAACCTATCTTTGTTTCTGTTACTTTACATCATAGACATTACTTTGATGCAGTTTTGCTATTGGAACAATGATGTACACCATGATATTGATGCTCAGAGTTGTAGAAAATATCATGCTGAACCAAAACAACATTTTGGTTTCAGATTGTAACATTTGGAGTGGGCGCTGTTTTTAAAAGAGCTTAAAGGTACAGTGTTTTAAAATCTCACCGCTAGATATGAGTAGATTGCAGATTGGTACATAATCCACTGTCAATATGCTGAGTGTCCACGTTTATTTACTCTGGGGGAGGCTGTAAAACTTTGTGAAAGGAGTCTGATCCAAGTCAATGAGTCCGTGAAGCTCACTTCTATCTGACAACAGCCATGCTGAGCAGAGTTGTTGAGGATATCCTGAACTTTTTTGTTGGTAAGTGCTGCTGTTTTTGCCACTGTTAACTGCTGTTAGCCGGCGTTAGTGAAACTGTCTTTGAAGTGGCTCTAACATTGTTGGACTTGGAGACTTGGCGTAAATACTCATATGATGTGAGAATGTAACTGTTTATCGGAGGGAAGGTGTGATTTTTTATTTTTATTTTTTTAGGACACTTGAGCTTAGCATTAGCTGGCATAATTTTAGCTTATAACTAGCTGTTGTTGTTGTTTAGCCGGCTCATTGTCAGCTGTCTGGAGATGGGAGGGTTGCATGTCTAATCTGCTGATAGTAAGTAATTGCGACAATATCAGGAATAAATTAGCATGTTTTCATATGTCGGAGCCCTGACTTCAGTTCACAGGATCAGGCTTGATGTGAGGGGGAAGAAGGAGAAATAAGGGAGAAGAGAAGGCAGTGATGGAGGGGAAGGACATAATGAGGAAGATATGAAAAATATACACATGAAAATGTTAAATGGCCACATAAAATTTGAAAGACCTATTTTTGATCTTTAAATTAAAAGTATCTTATAAGGTGTTTTACGTTTTGGCCGGTCTCCTGCAACATACATAAAGCAATTAGGCGGAAGTGCGATGTCCATCTCGGCCACTGTATTGAAGATGCTGGGGCAACATGGGAACTTCTACAAACCTGCGCCTGCTCCTAATTATTTTAGTTTATGAGAACGCATTAGTTTGTTGGAAGACACAATTACACACTAATCAATGTATATTTATGAGTACTACATTGTTTTTTTTTCTTTTTCTATAACCTCAAAAAATTACTTAATGTACCTTTTTTTTAAAAAAAAATTCCTGAAAATTTCTTGTGTATCTGTTGTACTTAAGAAGTGATGAGGGCTGAATAAACCAAATCTAAAAGCATCAAATTTCGACCATCTCCTGCTTTCTTGCTCCAAGGGCCTGTAAAATTTTCATAGTGGTGTAGTAGCTGCTCCATTATTCCCAGTGAGTACTACAGTGAATGGATCCACATATGTGATATGGCACAGAGTTTACAAAAAAGGCCCGTTCTGACACAACCCTCCAATTTATCCTTATCTAATGACTGTCTGAAGCTGGGTTGGGTTGTGTCTTTTCCCAGGATGTTAGGGGAATGTGGAAAACACTACACCACTGACCCACTGGAAGTTTTCATAGTATGGAGGTAAAACTTTTCATGGCTTTGTTAAATATTCTAAAGTTATTGTAAAAAAAATAAACAAACAGCTATTTCAGATTTTTGACATCATTTAAAATCTTTAAAATCTCTACATGTGTGCATGAGTGGAAAACAAATGACTCAGGTGTGCAAAAGCTCCACTTCCATGAGTTTGACGTCATTGTTTAGCAATGTGCAGCTGTTGGAAAAAAGAAAACATGCCAGGAATTGATAAGATTGGATGCAGAAGTTTCCAGAGAATTAGACTGTTCGGAACCTCCTCTTAACTGGACCCTGTTCTTGATTCCGATCCCATTTTCAGACAACATTTAATGTGACACTTAAAGGAAAGTAAAACCACAAATGATTTTGTAAACCACGAATAACTGTGCCAATGTCTGTCACATACAGTGGTTTTAGATGTTAAAATTACACACGTTTCCCAGGTTGCCAAGTCTGGACGAAGAGCTCGCCCTGCAGCACACCAGTCATCGTTTGAAGAGACTCGCCACATAAGGAAGTCCTCCACCTCTGCTTCAACAGGAGAGGTATGCGATCATGTGATAACAAACCTCTACATGTTATAACATTCATTTACAAGGTCATAAATATGCATTTTGGTCTTGTCTCATACATGAATTGCAGGATGGTGATGAGGTAGGTAGCATGAATTAAGCGATGACTTTGCATGGCTTCTGCTCCTAATGCTCAGCTTATCAACTTTATACCATTTCCTGTTATCTTACATTTCTTTTATCATGAAGTCGCTTACTTCAGTTCATCTGATTAGATTTGATAGGACTCAAATTACAGCTCACCCTGAAGAGCCAGCTTGATACACATGGTGTAAAGTTTGATTGGAGTATATAATGCAGGTGATGAGATGTTTGAGTCGCTGTTTTTCTACTTTAGCAGGTTTTAAAGTGCTCCAAAACACTCAGAATACCTGCTCTTTATTTGTTGGCCTATATATGTTGGATCTTATGTGTTGCATTAAGAGTTTGAAGTGTCACTTCATATAAACTCTAAATCCTTTTAACCTTGTGAGTCACAAAACATTGTAGTTGTCTTCAATTGGCTTATTTAGTATCTACCAGCAACTGATAAATCCTCTCTTTCTACAAGTGCCTTTTTTTTTCTTTTTACATGAATCACTTCAAGTCATGGCACAGTTTTCATTGTAAAGCTTGCTTCTTGGTTCCCTTGAATCATGATGCATGTAATCATAAGAAGTCAGATCATAAGTGACAGTCGAAATATAACAAATCACTTCACTGTCGTTGGCATTTATAGGATCAGTCACATCTCCTGGATTGGCAAACTGTAAACCAGCCAACATTCCCAGAGCAAATATTCCAGCAATGCTCTTGCTTTAGGCTAATCTTCCCAAATTAGGCCAACTTTCCTAATGTATGAACCGGTATTCTCGCGCCCTCTCTGACCTGCTGTGCACATGCAGTACATTTTTCCAGAGTGTCGTGCGACTGGGTGGCGTTTTTGCAGTCTTCGTTTATCAAACCCGTTCTCTTCTGCCCAAAATACCCAACTGATTGGTCACATTCCTGACATCCTTTTAAACAAAGACTCATTGCTTTTATGGGCTCATAGAGTTCGGTCACTACAAGTTCTTCGCCCTAGAGACCGCCATAGAATCCCAAATTAGAAACCTTAAGGGCTAAGCTAATTGCTGTAATAGCCATAACTATTTTACTACAGCTGTGAGCTTCATATTTGGTCATGAGGAATTGGATGCTCGCAGTTTTTGTTTTGTTTCTCAGGACTATTTTGGTCCTCCCCATTTTTGTTGAGTGAAATAACTGCCACAGGATACATTTATTGCACACAGGATGCACTTGACCTTATTATCTCATCCCTTATGAAAATTGTCCATTGTAGAAATGCCACATATGAAACATCAAAGAGATTTCATGTCATCTGAAAAAAATGTTTAAATACTGCTCTAAAAAAGCCTCCATAATTGTAATCCCTTTTTTGTTCCTATTAAAGAGACAGTTACTAATTGCACAAAGTTGAGGGAGCTCGTTCAGCCTCAGCTCTCTCGATTAATGGTAATATACAGTGGAGCAGAGTGGGCTCCCCCTCCCTCTGCCCTGCTTAATGGTGACATTCAGATTTATAAATGGCTTCAGTAAAGGAACCAGCCATGAAAGATTATTTCCTCTTTCATCATAAATGAAAGAAATTCTTCACGAACACTTTGTCCTCTGCAGACCCAATTTAGTAATGAGAAATGTTGTCCCTTTTTTTCCCTAATTCATTTGTCTAGTGCCCACCCTTGTGCGCGCTGAGGAATTTATTCATTCAAACGCTGGCCTCAGGGTTCCGGTCTCAGGATCAAGATGCATACTCCGTTTACTATTTTCAGAATCAAAGAAGTAGACAAAGTGGGAGGTCATTTTTTTCCCCCTCTGGCTCAGTTTTGGGGTCAGACTTAATTCCCACACTCTGCTCCATACGTTCTAATGTTTCAAATGGTCACTACTGAAAACTATAATAAACTAAACTATTTAGTGCATATGCAGTAGACAATCCTTTGCTCAGCACATCAGGAATGTTGTTTACTCCACAGGTGGTTTGGAGGGGGGGGGTTTATGATCAGCATACCTTAACAGGACAAAATTATTTTTTTTAACCAGTTTTTGGCTTAATGCTTAACTTTGGGAGTTACATTTTTCTTTTAGGGCGTCTTCATTTTCTCCTGTAGACTAGAGAGCCCTCTAATGGCACATTTACATTTTAAAAGTCATAGAAAATGATCTTTACACATCTCTTATTACACACGATTTGTTTTACTGTTACACGGGACAACAGAATACCTATTTATCAAATGTGTATTTAACACGAGGCCACTGATTCTGATCAAATTTACCCCAACATCTAATGAAAACGTGCCGCTTCTGTACTATATTTTCCGAGACTAAAACCTCATAGCAGTTTGAATGTTTTCATATTTATTTATTTATCGTGAGTGTGGGTGAGTAGACATTCAGTGAAGCTTGTTATTGAAGTTCTTCCTCCTTCCAGGGCCCTCCTCCTAAACCAGCCCGGCGGCAGGGCGGCTGGGCAGAGGACAGCTCTGGATCTGGTTCTGCCAAGTACGTATTTTCACATTCGCCCCCTCCATCTCTTGCGACTACAATGAAACTAAGCTGGGACTCCAAGCTGTGGTCTTGTGTTATGTGTTATTAATGAACTCTCATGCTGTTGAATGAGCTTATTTATCAGTGCATATTTGGCACTCGGGCTGTGAATCAACAAGGTTAGAGGGAGCCTGTCTGAGCAGGCAACTCTCCATTCGTCTTCATCTGTGAGCAAGGCGGTAATTGACATGGTTAATGCATCAGCCACAGGAGGGCACTGTTAGTCAGCTAGCCACTTCATCATGGGGGTTCAAGCCACTTAATCACCCCTTACCACTGCAGTCTGCTCTTTACACAGGGATCACAACATGGAGAATTCATGAAATATGTTGAACAGATGGAGGGTGTTTGCCAAAAGGCTTTGTCTCAGACAAACACATCTAAATCGTAATATTGTCCTTCACTGACTAAATATGAGATGTTTTAATACACTGTAGAGCAGTTTGTTCTTCCAACTGCCACTGCGCTTCTTTTGTTCAGTCAGTGGAAGTGGGAGCACAGGAGATGCATTGAAGTGAACAGGCTGAGTCAATTGTATTTATTTGTGTAGTTTGCTGCACTGTTAGTGCAAGCAGGGAGAACAGCAAACTCAATAGAGCTTTCCTTTCTCGCAGAAGGTCAGCGTGTCGCTTCTCCGCTTTTGCGTAACCCCTGCTTGATTCCCGGTCTCAAAGTGATTGAAATACAGGAGGTGTAAAAGGGGTTTGCATGTGCATTGATCCTCTCTGAAACAAAGTAAGTAATGGTCCCCCCTGGAACCAGCAAGGACTTTTCCCTTCAATGTCACCCCTCATGCTCAATCACCACCGCCCTCCTCCCACTAATCCCAGCGCAGAAATCCCAGGATTTGTCGATCTATCACTTCTAATTGACACTAAATGATCTGTCAGTTTATTGATGAACCTTTGAAACCAGGTTGTCACAATATATTTTATCCCTAACAACTTTTTCCAGACAGTTTTACCATGTCTATCGCTTTGCCTTACATGAGTCTTAATCAAGGGGCCTGTAATGTGTCTTAAGTGTCGCCACCCCCGCCCCGCAGACAGGACACCATCCAAGGGCAGGCAGGTAGGCTCCCTCAGTTCCTCTCTCGCTTGCCTGATTGGACTCTGCTGGCTTCAGATCGGCTGGTTTGGCCACAGATGGTGTGAAAAAGATGGACAAAGCAGTAAATATCATGAGCAGAGACCTGGCAAGATGAAGTGTTTAAGATAATTTTACTTATTGAAAAAAAAAGATTATTAACACTACTCATAACAATATAATATAAGATATAAAACTTGATATGGATTTATTTTCTTGTGCTTGAAAGTTTGACTAACTACCTGAGCTGATAGTCCAGTCAATTTCATTACGTTGGTAGAGCTGCACATCAGATTCGCAGGTTTCGTGATCTGTGATTTAAAAAAAAAACATACCACATCATCCTTTGAACTTAGACCATAACTTCAACAAGGAAAAACACCCTTTAACACCCCCCCCAACCCCCCCCCCCCAAACAAACAAACAAACAAACAAAAAAATAAAACAAAAACATTAAATTAGCCTCAGGCAGATCAACAGGAAATGAAATCCTCATGGTGAAAAAAGATGTTAAGATAGTACCTTTGAAAAACAAGCTGTGAATAAATGTTCTTATTTGTTGCCACTGTCATTATTGTCCTAATGTTGGGACAGATTTATTTTAATAGGAACCTCTTAATAATTCTGTTCTAGATAAAAATACAAAATGATTTATTTATGGATTTCTTACTGATCTGCACATAATAGCTGCTTGTGCTCTTGAGTTTTGGACATGTTAAAGAACTAAAAGAAAAAAGAAATAAAAGACTGAATGAATCACCTTTAAAACCACTAGGGGTCACTACTCAACCAGGAGAACCAACAAATGTATTTAGCTCTATGAAGGAAGATTAAAAATTATGTTGAAAAACATTTTTGGGTATGCTTTAAAAAAATACACATAACTTACACTGTTCTGTTTTATTTCTGCATTTGTGTGATTATATGCTTTGCATATTAATAATGCTGCATTTTTTTGTGCCTCAGCTACATCAGGTGTGATATTGCTATTGCAAAAAAAATTGGTGTGTTGAGGTAGAAAAGTGTCAAAAACAGCATTTGATTTTCTGCTATGTTCTGTTCATGCTGAGTGAAAATAAATGGAGAGAAGTCTGTAGATAGTTGCTGAGGCTGTTAGACTATTATTATAGGCTGAGAAAACAGAAGACAACTACTGTCAACTCCACTAACACAGATGAAAAAGATATGCCTACCAGGAGCTTACTGTTATTTCGAAAGAAATGCAGTCTAATATGTGTGTGTTATTTAATTTGTATGAAAGTTATTTTTCTCTGGTGACGTACAGATCTTCGAGAAGACCGGCAGCTGAGGACCTCGAAGAGTAAGTAGGAACTATATTTCATTCTTCCAGCTGTCAGATGACTTTCATAACTGTTAAAATTTTTTGTATAAATATAGGCCAGTTTAAATTTTTGTTCTCTTCGCAGTAAAGTGGAAATGGCACTCTACTTCCCCAGTTGTCCTTGGTCATAACTAATCCTTGCCTTCCAAGAACAATCACTTAATATGATTAAAATCCAGCGTGACTGAGTTGCCATCATTTTTACTGCTGTTTCCCTGTTATTCTAGTCTAGCCCCCCACCCCACACACACACACCATTGTGTGACCAGAATAGACATCCACATGAGGAGAGGCAGGTAGAGGACGTAGTCCTGTATGTTTGACTCATCATTGGAGCTGGAGCTTGGTGCCTGGATGGCTATAGTGAGACAGAGGCTTTGTGTGAAAGTGATGATGTTACTCTGCTGAAAAATCCCTTAGGTTGTGCTTCTGTCACAATTGTCTTGTCTTAGTAATACTTATTCAGACTGTGCCTCCAGCTGGGTTTATTTTTTATTTTTTTTAATAATTCTTAGAGGTGATCTTGCCTAGGACAGACAGGCTGTGTTAACCCAGACAGCACAACTGTGTCTCATAGCAGCTTTGTCAGAGGCTGTTATTCCAAAGTCTGAGTCAGACTGTAGGAAACTGAACAAGCGCCTTAACTATCATAAGAACAAAAACAGGCCCATCATCAAAGCAAAGTCTAGGAGCCAACTCACTCACTCCCTATGATGACTGTTAAGATAGGGTTTGAAAGCATTAAATAATTCATGCTCTTATACTTCCTGTTTCTACAGCCGCCGCCTGCGACCACAAACTCCCCAGGGATCAGATGATGAAGGAGGTAAGAGCACCCTTGCAATCCCCACTCTCTGTGTCTCCTTACGGGCAAAGAGGAGCCCTCCAGTGCCTCCCCGGCACATTCATCCTCAGAAAGTAGAGCAGATAAGCAGGCGGTCAGATCATTGCTTTTCACTGGTGCTCAAACCATATTTCTCCTTGAATATAGCGTGGATTTGTGTGTTAGAATGCTGACTTTGACCACTGAAAGTTTGAGCGTGGTCCTTTTGATCAACGTGACGAGGGAATATGCTCATTTGATGGAGAGTACTCTGGCCGGATTGAGGTTGTCCAACCACCAGCAACAACGACAAAATGCCCACACATGGACACAAAGTGTCAGACTGGTGATGTTGAATACAGATCCAGTGGTAAAACTGCTGCATTGACTAAGTGACCTGAGGGCTCAATAGTGTGCACCACAAACAATGTTTGGACTGAGGGAGGAATTTTCAGCAAGGTGCTGCCGAAGATGAATGCAGCGTTTTGCAGTGCGAAGCAGTAATGGGAACAGGGTTACATAGGCTAAGTTAATATTAGTTGGCATGCATGCTGAGAGACGTGCACATGTTTATGAACAAAGTGAAAACCTTTTCTGTTAAAACTGCCATATGGTAATTTTATTAGGAAATAAAATAAGAATAGTACTACAATTAATAAGAAGATGAAAAAAATAACTAGTACACTGTACAGTGACTTTTTAGAAGATGGAAAGAATTCTTATATAATTCCAGGAAGCCAAATGGCTGTTTATGAATCTGCTGAGTTTAAAGAGTACAGATGTTGTCACAATGACATGCAGAGATTTTAAACTATATTATTTAATATTAACTCTTGTTAATTCCACTCAGTTGTATTTTTCTAATGTGTTTTTATTTGCTTAATTTAAAAAGTAGAAATATATTCCAAAATATAAATTATGTTACAGGGGAATGATAAATATTGAATTTCAATTTCAGAAAGTGTTTTTTATATACATATAATTAATGTACTTCTGTATTGCATTTATACACACACGATCGCACTCATATATTGTCAGCACACTGGCTAAAATGGGCAGTTGATTGAAGGGTCCAGAGGTTTGGTTCTCTTGCAGTTAATGCTGCTGGAAAGATTATTACTCTGTGAAGGGAGACCTCTTAATACAGAGCTGGAGGCAGGGGTATTGGAAATTACAGTGCTGAGGGTTAGTGAGATAGCCCCTCCGATCTTGATTATGTCCTCTACCCTTATCCCTTATGTCCACTGGCTACAAGCACAGAGAGAGACAGAGGGAGAAAAGGCTAGCCCCAGTCCCCTGCTCCCTTCTCCCTATCAGCTGCCCCCACAGCCTCCTGCTGGTCACTTAAAATAGCACCAGTGTCGCAAAGACACTCATCTATTTCATGTCTCACCGTCTCCCACTTAAACTGTGATGTGTTGACTGTTGCTGTCCCGTAAGCCTTTCAGGTGGATTCTCTGCCTAGGTAATCATTCGGCTGGACCCCTGCGTAGATTATAGGGGCCCGAAGTGAGACGAGGACACGGCCCGTTTGCCAAAGTCGCTGGCTGGCATGTGCCTGCTGGGAGTATGTCTACATTCACAGCAAATTATCCCCTTTTGATATTTACATGCTTCAGCGAGGAAGCCGGACGCGGCCGTGTAATAAGAATACGTGTGGCCTCTCGCTGCCAGACAAAAGCCACCTTGATACATGTCCTGCTGAGCGAAGGAAGCCAGTGTGGATAATGCGTGCCATGCTGAGGGGAACGCGCTCGTCCTGATGGAGTTGCCCTTTGCGTTGGAAGAAAACACTGGCTTGTTTGCAGCTGCTTTTATGGCCCACTTGACCTCTGGTAATAGGTTGGATTTGAAGCTCGTTTTAAAAAATGTTGTTCCTTTTTTTCCCACTTAATAATAGAGTTTGCACATAGACAGCATATGCTTCTGTGCTTCACGTCGAACTCTCATGGAGTGTGTTATTAGTGCGTTACTCGCTGAAATGGAAAAAAAGAGAGTGTGTGTGTGGACAGATAGACAACCTAGGAAGCTGTTTGCAGAGCTGGATGGCAAAGCTTTTTGATGTCATTGCACTAAGACCATTAAATTTGATTGGGGGTCCAGGGGGGACGGATTCTGCTGAACGCTGTGCTTTGTAAATGAGAGGACAAAGTGTCACCGGGGCCTCATGAATATGAAATACCTGCGCCCGCATTTATTTGGATATCAGAAACACAGATGAATCTTGTCAGCGGCTAAACGAGCATGGCATTTTTAATTTGGTTTAATTAAAAAAAGAGAAAGAAATAAGTTATCAGCAGAGTGTGAAGCTTTTGGGCTTCAGCAAAACTTGGGGGGTAAGGTTTTGACCAGTCTACTCTTTTTTTGTTTTTGTTTTTTTTGTTTTTTTAGGATTTATCCATCTCAGAAATATGTTCAGAATCAAAATAGTTTTCTCCTTCTTACATTTAAATTTATGTTTGCTCGAATTCTTTTTTTCTTCTTCTTTTTTCAGGGGTTATTTTGAAGGAATGGTGACATAGATGCCAAGATATTTCCTCACATCAGATGCAGACTTCCATCTCCTCACCTCTATTTAGCTCCTCTATTGACTTTCCCCTCAGGGTGCGGTACTGTGGTTAGAGATTACTGACAACCCTCTTCGTGCAGTCCAGCTCTCTCTTTTTCTCTCGCTATCTGTCAGGTCTCTTTTCCCTCGCTTCCACTCCCCCACTTTCTTTCTCTGTCACTGTCCACACTCTGCTCTAGAGCTAATAAGGATGTGCACTGTGCTGCCACACCAGAAAAATACTTTTCAGGAAAGATGCATCACACCCAAAGCTGGGACACCTGTGAAGCCTGTACTGTACCTTTTTTTTTTTTTTGCAACTGCTGCACTATGTAAAGAAAATATATATTGTTTGTTATCTGTACAGAAACCTTTCTGACAGTGAATGTCAATGAGCAGCAACTTACTCATTATGAAATAGTTGGAGAGACTTTTTAACTGTCTAGCTTATGTCCAGCTAGCCTGACTACTCTACAACCCTTATCATCCCTCTCTTATTTCCCTGCCTTGATATGTCCATCTGAAAAATGCTGTGAAAGTCTGCCCTCTCCTTCTTGGGAGTGAAGCCATCCTCTGTCCTGTTGCGTTTTGCCAATTAAAGCGGGTTCCCACTGTTTGAGCAGCGGGCTGGCGGCTCCTGGCACCGCAGCCCCTGCCAGGCCGCACTGTGACTTCCGACCCCACACAGATGGGCCCGCAAGCAAATACTCGTGCACATGGCTGGATACCGCTCCAGTCGGAGTGGCAGAGTGGACATGGAGGTCGGCCTACCGGCCACCGCAGGTCCTGGGGGTGGGCGGCACTGACAGGGCCCAAATGCTAAGGTAGCAGGGGGTGCTTTCTGGGGAGCCCCTGGCCAGCACCCCTCTCACAGCAG
This sequence comes from Tylochromis polylepis, assembly GCA_015107715.1. Lineage (NCBI taxonomy): Eukaryota > Metazoa > Chordata > Actinopteri > Cichliformes > Cichlidae > Tylochromis > Tylochromis polylepis. Next base: position 20,215 of record VVHJ01000874.1, on the reverse strand, counting down.
GATGAGCTGCCGCCTTGCCTTCTGAATATTCATGTCCGCATGGCTATTGTGACAGGGCAGCTCTTAGGTGGATGTAGCACACAAGAGGGAGGGGAGGGGAGGAAGTGCCGCATAGATATGGTCACACAGGCACATAACCTTCTTGCAGCCGTCCACAGGGAATTTACAGTAATTTAAACAATGTTTTCGTATTGGTAAGAATACTGAATGGTCGTTTGATGATTATTTGATGTTCTTAAACGTGCCACTTCTACAAATGTATCAGATGGTCTCTGCTTTTTTTGTTGTGTGTATTTAGACATCCCAACGATTCCTGATCTGGACGAAGTGCAAGAAGAAGATCTCACCATGCAAATTGCTGCTCCACCATGGTAGTTAATTCCTTAAACTGTAAACACTTTCAAGCCATTTAATCTCTTTGG
>VVHJ01000873.1:0-17930 GCA_015107715.1 Tylochromis polylepis | reverse complement strand
GGGGTCAAGGCAATTATGAAACAAATTTTTTCCTTACTTATCATCCTGTTAAACCAGTTCAACAGCCTGTTGAGGTCCTGACGAAAACAGATATGAAAATATATATATGAAAATCACTCACTGAAGAGGGACAGATCACATTGTACTAAATCACAGCTAGATAAAAGATCAAGCAGACTTCACAAGAAAACCCTGATCTTTGTCATGCATTTGTCTGCAGACACCAACTTGCCATTGTCATGTTACTTGCTGTAACCATAACCAAGCAACAACTTTTAATCCATGTGTATATTAAGTTGCGTGTGTGTGTCGTATAACTGCAGAGTGCACTGTCTCTCTCTCACCGTCTCATCTGAATTATCCTGAAGGATCTCAAGGTAGCAACCACTATATGCCTCAGAGTGCACTGATCCTCCAGACACTGAATGTGATGATGGTGGGTTCAGTGGAAGCTGTGGTGGTCTGTTCTGTAATGGACAAAATATTTTGGTTGTCAGCTTTCCTGTAACAGCATTACTCAAGTTCAGGTAAATAAAATAAGCCATTTCCATAGCTGGAAATTGTTATAATCAGGATCATTATTATTCCCATGGGTTTCACAGGTGACTCTGCTGTGGAAATTTTCCAGTCTTGAAAGCAGCTTGGCTCTTGCAGTTGTGTTATTGCTAGTCACAGACATGGTACCCTGAAGAGAAATCCAATTCAAATGACTTTTCCTCTTATGTCCGTATTTATATATTTATGGCACCAATGTTATACAATGGGTCCAGATTAGGTGTTAAAGATAAGTCTGTGTAGTCCCAAAAAAGTTGGTTCTGTTGATTCAGTGGGAGAAACTGTTCATCACTCATCAAGGTAATTTTTAAGAAAATCTTATATATACCACTAGATGTAAAGTGCCTTTTAGTAGTGCCTTAGTTTTAAAATGGCTTGCTGTTCAGGACTGGCAGGCCTTTCAAAAGTGCAGATCATGAAAGAAAACCCATTTCTTCAAAGAGGGCAGGTGTCTTTAATGTAAACGTTTGAAAAAGAATTTGTGGCTTATGAAATTCAATAAAAAACTGTGACTTTATAGCGTGATGTAACTCTGAAACACAGAGATATTTTTCAAAAGTGATCAACTGGTAGCTCAAGGTACAGACTTGAAACCTGGAAAAATTCATCAGTGGACTGTCACCAGCTGTTGTGCCAAATTTCAGAAATTTTACCTCACAAAATTTATGAGCTGCTATAGGCTTGCATGGTGGAGCAGGAGGGAGATAATATAAAAACTTATAAACACTATGTAGCATTAGTTTGTAAAACCAGAGAGAAGTCTGTTTCCGTAATGCATGACTTTTAATTTGCAGTTTGGTATTGTTCCCAGTGACGTTCAGTGATTCTTGAGAAAGAGCCTGTGAGACAGGAGTTAGACGCGTGGAGCTAGCAGAGGACGGCCAGGATGGACAAGCTGGCTTGTTCTAGCCCAAAAAAAAGTTAACATAAGGTATTTCAGATAATACTATTTTAATTAAGGAGAGTCAGGTCCTATGTATGTCCTCTTATTGTAATACTGATTCAGCTCCAGCTTAAAAAATATTTCAATTCACATTCAGATGTCTCAGAGAAGTCTGACCCTACATTTATGACCTGAGGGAAATATCTTGATGAGGATGGAGTCATTACCACGTATCTCTGACTCACTGAAGAGTGTGTTTCATAATATGGGGGGGGACTTGGAAAATGATGAGGCCGAGGAGGGGCAGGAGGAGGCTGTTTAATATGCAGATCTGGAGGCTGTGGCAGAGAAAGAAAGTGCAAATTACACATGTAGTATTTAGCATTTAGCCAAAAGCAGATCTTTCGACAGGATAATACTCAAAAGACACAACAAAATCCACAAAAGGGAATAAAAACAGAACTAATGGGAATAAAAAGGCATTTTGCAAAAGGAATAAATGGAACAAAGGAATGGGCTGATCAAAGCCCAGGCTGGATCAGGTTTGATCAGGAGGTCATTTCTGAAACCAGTGGTATATTAAGTTTTTTACAGATAAGAAATATTTGATTACTAATATTAATGTTTAACAAATAATCAAAAACTTCCCTTTGTGGCATTTATGTACAGACACTTCTTCAAAAAATTCATGGGTTGACCTTGATAAAATCTGCATTTCAGTGCTTGACACGTAAAGTAAGTGTAGCGTGAAGTCTTTAGTATCTGGCATCCCATCTCATCACGATGAGCACATGCTTTTCTGCACTGTTTATCGCTGTGATGGCATGCATCCAAGTACTGACTCGCATACCCGTGAAGGCGAAGGGTTTCTCCTTGAGGTATTGTGGCTGCTGGAGGATTGCTGGAGATGAGATGGAATCAAAAGTTTGTTAGTCCGTTTTGTGGTCTGAAAATCAGCGACAACGACCTCAAGTTGTAGTTGCATGATGTGCTTGAGTATGAACAAAAACATAGTCCAACATTTTATAGAGGAAAGGTTGCTGAGCATTCCTGCTGTTTACTGCTGGGTCAGACCAACATCACCACAATATTACCAAAACTCTGGTAAAATATTATCTCGAATATTGCTGCAAGCAACAGTGAATGGCAAGGCAGTTTAGCAGGTCAAAGAAGTCAGAGGTCAGAGAAGTCTGACTCTATGTTTATGACCTGAGGGAAATATCTTGATGAGGACAGAGCCCTTACCTGGCCATAACTGCTGTGGGAAGCTGGAAAACGATCAGGCCGAGGAGGGGGATGAGGAGTCTGTTTAATGTGTAGATCTGGAGGCTGTGGCAGAGAAACAAGTGCAAATCACACATGTAGCATTTAGCATTAAATTTTCTGGATTGGCAGGCCCATCAAACTCAGTCAGATCATTTGAATTAAAAAGATACACTCTCCACAAACTCCAAATTTCAGCACAGGATGCGTCTACAAATAGAAAGTGATTATGTGGGAATGCTGTGGAAAAGCCATTGCTGGCGGAAAGAGCATTAGGAAAAACTTTCAGGTTGAAAATAAAGCTTCCAGTCATTCAGTCAGCTATGGATCATATCAAAGACATATTGAAGAAGAAGTGGACCCTTGAACAGGATAAATATCCAAAGACATTACTAAATTCACAAAAGGGATGGCTAGAAAAGGAATAAATGGAACAAAGGTTTGGCCTGATCAAATACAGGCTGTATTCTGCATTACTTATTCCTGGGAGTAATGACTTTCTGGATTCTTGTAACTAGCACAGAATAAATGTAAAAGGTAGGCTCGGCCTTGAGTTTGAAAAGTGAATCCAATGCATGGTATCTTAAACTTTCAATCTTTCTAGGAGCCTGCAGGAGGCGACTAATCTGGTTCCAAAAAGAAGTAAAAATGTAAAGAAATAGACGCTTGCTTGTTCAGTGACCTCATTAAACACCTCTCAGCTGAGTTTTTGGTCTCAGTTACATTTTTTAAGTCTTTACCAGCACTGCATGATATCTATTTTGATCAATTCTGGCCCAAGCGGGAGTAAAATGAAATAGTAGGTCATTTTATGATGGTGACAAACAAAAGTCCACAAACTCATGATTGATGTCACAATCGCTACACCTGTTTTTCTATATGGTTTGTGTTTTAAATACTGACCTGTTGCACAATACTCTGTTATGTCTTACATCAACACAACTCTGACAAGTTCACATTTAGTTTGTATTTTGCGTATATCTTGTGTTCACAGTGCTTGTCTAACAACCATAAAAAAGCATTTGCTTCTTTGTCACAAAACCCATAAGGAAGTATAGTTCCCCAAGTATTCTTTCTAAAGATGAAAACAATTTTCTACCATCACGGGTGAAGGAGCATTTGAAGTTTGACTGCTTTCTTCGATTGCTGCTTTTTCAGTATGTTTTTCAGCATCGACTGGTGGTTTGGGAGCTGGACGAACAGGCTTAAGCCTCTTATAGCTTGCAGGGGATCCACTGGAAATCTGGTCACGAAAAGAGAGGAAATAAATCAATACATACTTATTAGTATCTGCTATCTTATCTTATGAGCCAATATGAGATTAAGTGACAAAAGACCTCAACTTACTGCTGTAGTTGTTATGCTTCCAGCTGCACTGGAGGACTCGGCATTGTTAGTGGTGCTACTGGTTTGCTGATATAATTTCAACCTGGGCGCTGGTGCGGGCTTGACTTTAATTTCTGGTTGAGTTTCATGTGTGTCATCAGGCTGTCAAAAATAGCAGGCAATTAGCATTTCAGGACAGAAACTGTTATCTGCTACCCCAGTGCCAAACAAGTCGGGACGCTGTGTAAAATGCAAATAAAAGCAGAATGCAATGACTTAGAAATCTCATAAAGTCAAATTGTTTTCACACGAAACAGAGCACAGAAAGCATATCAGATGTTAAAACTGAGAAAATGTACCATTTTAAGAAAAAAAATTAAAGTCATTGTGAATTTGATGGCAGCAACAGGTCTTCAAAAAGTTGGGACTGCGCCATGTTTGTAGCATCTCCTCTTCTTCATAAACGTCTGCGAGACTTTTGGGAAAGAAACGTTGTCTGACTGTAGGCAGGCAAGTTCAGGACCAGGACTCTTCTACTACTAAGTCATGGTGCAGTATTAGATGCAGTGTGTGGTTCAGCATTATCTTGCTGAAATATCATGGAAAATCTGGATGGGAGCATATGTTGCTCTAAAACCTGTGCATGCCTTACAGCATTGATGCTGTCTTTCTAAATGTGCAGGCTGCGAATGCCATAGGCACTAATGCAACCCATTAGAAATGCAGACTGTTGAACTGAGTGCTGATAACAAGGCGGATGGTTCTGCTCCTCTTTAGTCTGGGGAGCACGGCATCCATGTTTTCCAAAAAGAATTACAAATTTCTATTCGTGTGACCACAAAACGGTTTTCCACTTTGCCTCGGCTCAGAGAAGATGGCAGCATGATAGAGGAACTACAGGAAGATTTGTTGCTATCATCAAACGCAAAATAGTACAATATCTCACCTTAAACATTTAAAATGTTTTCTATGCCCTATTGTAAATAAAATATGGGTTCACAGGATTTGCAAATCATTGCGTTCTGTACAAGCAACAGTTTAATTACAATAATATTGAGTTTAATTAAAGGAAAGCTGAAACATTCATTCATTCATTCACATACAAGGCCTAAAATTCCAGTTTTTATACTGCTATAAATGTACAGAGTTCTTCTAGAGAATAGATCAAATGTTTAAATTACAAGTGGGCAAACCAAAAAGAAAAAAAGACGCAGGAATTCATGGACTCAGGTGGTTAACTTGAATCAGTATTTACCAATAAAGCATCCGGGTCTTCGTAGATAGGCTGCTGGATTTCATCTGAGCTGGTTGACTCCATCGTGTCATTTGTCCTGGAGGGGCTGGATGACTTTGGGGTTTAAAGTGTGACAGAAATGAAAAAATGGCATTCTTTTTGATTATGATCTCATAATTACATGTTACAAGAAACTCTTCTGTTAACCCGGGACCTGCCAGGAAGGGATTCCCCCCCCCCCTTTTTTTTTTAGTTTCAGTTCAGTTTCTGTAACTGTTTTATCTCCAGCCTGTCTTTCAAAGACATTACCTAATACCTTCCTTACCCCAGCTCCACTTCTACAACATATTAGACTAAACATGTACATAACATATTACGTGGATCTTGGGTTTTGGCAGCTATCATGGACCAGTTATACTCCTATGGCCCTCTCCAGGTTTATTGTTTAGTTGATATGTCAGGAAAACCCAACTTATAAGAACAATAGTGAACTAATGAAGGCCTTCATTCTAGATTTAGTGAGGATCTTAAAGACGGGTGTCAAGATTAGAGATTAAAGAGTTTGTTATATCATATTTTTAAGGACCTGATGTTCTGCCCTGATTTAAATCACACCTGACATTGCCATTAATAATGTTATTAGACATTATTTTAGATGATTTTGTCTGACTTTATTAGTTCTGTTTCAGGAAAAGCTATTTTCAAGTCCAGTCCAGTGCAATCAAAACAACTAATTCAAAATATACTTGCAACTGACCATCTTGACAGACAAGTTGCAGCAAACCCCAGCTTTCCAGGAAATATTTTATACTTACCAGCAAACATATCTGCAGTCTGATTAAAAAATGTGTGAAATCTTCTTTGAATGAACATGGGATTAGTTATGTCTTACTATATCTACTATATCTTACCCAAAAATCTGGTAAGTAACTGTATAAGCTACAGCATATAGGTGATAATTCTTCAACTCATGCTTAAACTCTTGGTGATGGTGACATTTTCTTTGTAACATTATGTAGCTTTTAAGCCTTTTAATTTTCTTTAAAAATAAAATAAAAAAACACAAGAAAAGGCTATTCTTACCACTGTGCTCCAGTTTAGAAGCCCCTGCTATTCCTTGTATTTTCCTTCATGACTCCAGTGTGTTAAAGGATTTTACCACACTGGATGACATACCTGTAGCACCTGTAGCACCTGTCGCACCACAGTGCCCGCTCCTCCCATCAGCGTCATGATGGAGGCACAAATATGTGGGTGGATCCAGTTTCTAGACAGATGAGGAAATTAGCATGAAAAATTGGATTATGAAACCCGCCGAGACCAACTTGCTACTGTCACTGTCACCAAAAATGAGCTGACCTAACAGTAACCTAAAGACAACTTTTAATCCTTTTACGTGTGTGTGTGTGTGAGTCAGTGTTTTGGTTTTGTTTTGGTTTTTTTCATGCCTGTATACATGTCAGTCGATAGGTCACATGTCAGTTTAGGAGATTTTATCTAAAACTTGTTCAACAGGCCAAGTGTGCGCCTGCTTTGACAGCAACTGCTTTCATCGTGGGCTTCTCTCAGATTTCTGCCAGTTTGCTGAAAGGGTTTGAATTTCTTTGAACTCATCTCTGATTTGAATCTGTGGCTTGGATTCGAATGCAAGTGAGTAAGAGAGAGAGGAAGTAATTTCTAATTCAAATTTTGGAAAGATATGACTGTATTTCATTTCCCCACATATCACCAAACCCCTGTCCATATAGACAGTAGGAATAAGCATCTGATACTAACCCTTTTACTCCGATAATTACATGGATGTGTATATTTGAACATACCTAAAACAGTGTGCCCAACCAACAACTTCAACTGTGAGGTAACAGTCCTGAGTGAAAACAAGCCAAAAATGTGCATATTCATATTAGTCATGGGAGTACAAATCTGCCTGGGGAGTGTATTCTTGCATAAAAGTTTTACACACATTGGATTTATATGGTGAGCTTCTACACGCAGTGGTCAGCCGTTTAGACACTGGAATTACTTTCTAAAAGCAGAAGAAGGAAAAAAATCGAGTCCTCGTGGCTTTTTTGACTTGGGTACTTCCACATTTTATCAAAAACCACAGGCTGAATACTACTCACCATCAAAAGCATTTGTAAAACCAGCTATCTTACAAAAACCAGTGCTCTTACCAAAAATGCTACTACAGCAGGAGCCAATGTTTTGAAACTCAATACACACACATCTCTCTAACTCTATTTAGTCAGGTCTCTGTGGGAGGAACCTCACCAAAAGCAGCCTTTCGCCAGCAGTCAGTACCAAACTGCATGTTTACAGAGTACTCAGCGAGCTCTTTGTGGAATGTTTTCCATTATTTTAAAATATCTGTGCAATGCGCAGTGAGCAGAGTAGAACTCGTGATCCGTCACACACCTCGTGCGCCTGTTTGTAGCTCTGAGTGACGGCCACAATCTTCAACCAATGACAGCTTCCATTTCATTATTGTCCTCCAACCGTGGAGCCGCAGGGCGAGGAAAGCCGAGTAAGGGCGGATGTTATCGAAGTACTTTCACTCAGCTTTAGTGTGTCAGTGGAAGTAGAAGGTTCCGGGTTTCTGCGTCCGTTAGCCTCGGAAATTAAGCGGACGTTTACTCTGGAGGTCAGAAATGAGTCGACTGCAGATACTTTGTGTGGTCGGGGCGCTGCTGCTAGCACAATGCGCCGCCATCCTGAGGTAAATAACATTTTTCTGCTAGTAATGATGTAACTTGCGCGTGCTACTGTTGCCGTCCGTTCCTCTGACGTTAAATAAGGGTTCATGAACGCTCGCGTGCTGTTGTCCTTTCCGGTCTGAGGCAGCACCTGTCGCAGGTGTACTTAAAAATATTATTTACTGCCAGTTTTGTTCACTTGCAAGGTTTCGGTGTGAGAAGTGTTTCCGTGGGCTACACCAGGAAGCTACATCTTTGCGCGCGTGACCATCATTTAATGGAATCTTGTGTTATTACGGCAGAGTTCCTCTTTATAAAACAAGGAGCCTGCGCCGCCTGATGAGCGATAATGGGATGTCCGTGGATGAGCTGCGGGCTTTGGCCAAGAGCACCGGATCACCGGACAGCGCTCCATCCCCACAGCTGCCCGTGGAGAGGCTGACCAACTTCATGGATGTATGTGCACCTGCAGCACACTTCAGTTAAAAGTTGCACCAAGATTAACAGTTCATGCATGAGCGTAAATACACCTGATGTTAGTGTGCAGGTGTTATTCATGGGTCCATCGCATATGTTAGCCTGTGAGAAAGAGATTTAAATTAAGTAAATATTAGACTTCAGCACCTGTGAGAACATAACATGTTTTTTTCCCCTTTTTCTTCTTTGCCCTGTACTTGAAGTAACTTTGGGGATGGAAAAAAAAGTTGAAATGGAAATACAACATCACTGTGCATTTGTTCCCTAATGCTAAGATTAATTTTGTGCTGAGAATTAGTACAGCTGAAAGGCAAAGTGTTACAGTGGCAGTAACTTCTGCACCATCCTGCTTAATGTTGTTGGCACTGCATTGTTTCTTGGTTGTATCTCCTCAGTCTGAGTACTATGGGATTATAAGTATTGGCACCCCACCACAGAACTTCACTGTGCTGTTTGACACTGGCTCCTCCAACCTGTGGGTCCCCTCCATTCACTGCTCCTTGTTGGATATTGCCTGCTGTGAGTTTGAATATTTATTTATTTGTTTTTGAAAAGAGGACTTCAGTTTTTTAGTGACTTCTTTAGATGCCAAAGTTTGATGGGTTCTTTCTTTGCCCTGTGCACCACCTCTCCACAAGGTTTTCTGAAAATACACCGTGTAGTTTTTGCATAGCGCTCAACAGTCAGAGACAGAGTGCAGCAAGAATATCGCCTGCTATTCACTTACTGGGACCACATCCTCCTTAAGATTTGACAGCATATCTGGTGGATAATGGCAGATAGAGTAAGCATGAATTGAGGCTGAGGTTTGGGGAAGGCCTTTCAGGGGCCTGGCAGCGGAGTATGAAGGCCAACAAATCCATGAATTTTAAGTATAACTGATGGTTTTCTCTTATTAGGGTTTCATCACCGCTACAACTCAAAGAAGTCGAGCACATACGCCAAGAATGGCACAGAGTTCTCCATCCGCTACGGCAGAGGCAGCTTGTCTGGCTTCATCAGCGGGGACACTGTCACTGTGAGTCCAAGAAACACTCAGTCACTCTGTCACAAAGCTCTTTGTTTGACTGCATTTCTCAGTTTTGGTGATCACACCATTCCTGGCATTCCTTTGGAGCATTTATTGTGTATTGACCATTCTTTCTTATTCCTTTGACTCGGCTTTTCAGGTTGCAGGTCTGTCTGTGCCTGGGCAGCAGTTTGGAGAAGCAGTGAAGCAGCCTGGGCTCACATTTGCTGTTGCGCGGTTCGACGGGGTGCTGGGCATGGGCTACCCCTCAATATCTGTAGCTAATGTCGTTCCGGTGTTTGACACGGCCATGGCTGCCAAGCTACTCCCCCAGAACATTTTCTCTTTCTACATTAGCAGGTTGGTTTGCGATAAGATAAACACACGGGCCCCTGAATTGACAGTTTAGCTTTACACTGCTGTATTATTTCAACTGTGTAGAAAATTCAGTTGTTAAAATGTGTTTGGTGTTTTTGCTAACACTGTGAGTTCTCACTTTTCCCTTGTACCAGAGACCGGACCGCAGCAGTAGGAGGGGAGCTGACACTGGGAGGGACAGACCCGCAGTACTACACTGGAGACCTGCACTATGTTAATGTAACACGAAAGGCCTACTGGCAGATTGGGATGAACAGGTGAGAAGGAACCTGAGTGGCTTTAGTGGAATAGCCCACATGACACATGACAGACTTTCTGTTCATCATGCATACAATCCTTGACGTCAAAGTGAGCGTGCATGCAGGAAAAAGTCATTTCAGATTAGATTAGGTTAGATTGCTATTATTTCTGTCTGCAGAAATGTATGTTTCCACAGTGTGGATCTGAGCGCATAAAATGCATCAACAAAAAGAGGTATGATTTTCATTAAGTCAAAAGCAACATAAAAGGGAATAGAAGGGTGCAGGTGGGTAGCAGCACAGCTTGCAGGGGGCAGCAGCTGTGCGTAGGTTAAAGCTGTTCAAGCAGTGTGACATATGTGAGATTTGTCATTTGGGTGTGTAGGCGGTTGAAAGTTGTGTTAAAAAGTGTGGTAGCGGACATAAGCTGATGCCTCTTCTTTCCTGGTTCCACCATGCTGGTTCCTTCTTACTGTCCCCACAGAGTTGACGTTGGCAACCAGCTGACTCTTTGCAAAGCCGGTTGCCAGGCTATCGTTGACACAGGGACGTCCCTAATTGTGGGTCCTAAGGAGGAAGTCAAGACACTGCAGAAAGCCATTGGAGCACTCCCCCTGCTCATGGGAGAGGTAAAGTTCAGCATGTAATTACAAGCCACCCACTGCATTTTTCCACCTTGATTTTTAACTTAATTTTGACTACATTTTCTGTCCCCTTCAGTACATGATTGACTGTAAGAAGATTCCAACTCTCCCCGTCATTTCTTTCAACATTGGAGGAAAGATGTTCAACTTGACTGGAGAGGATTATGTCATCAAGGTATTGACTTAAACCAGTAAGAAGTGGTGTTTTTAAGGCATAATAAAATCTGATGACAGCATTTTTTCTTATTATTGCCCAAAAACTGTAAGAAACATTTATCAGTTGTCACTTGTCCTTTAGTGGTAGTGAGGTCAAAGATGATGATTGTTGAGGGTAAGGAGTCAAATCTTTCCCCTTTATTGCAGGAGTCTCAGCTGGGTGTGACTATCTGTCTGTCAGGCTTTATGGCTATGGATATCCCGCCTCCTGCAGGACCCCTCTGGATCCTGGGAGATGTATTCATTGGGAAGTACTACACAGTGTTCGACAGGAATGCTGATCGCGTGGGGTTTGCCCCTACCAAGTAGACAACTAAACATTGTATAAAATATACTGCACTTCTCTTTTTTAGCAGTAATTTCACTTTAAAAGTCCCGCAAAGCAAAATTTCATCAACAGCGTTGCTTTATTTGATTTGCAGAGATATCTCACATCTGCGTGCAGGAATGAGGTTTACATGAATCACCAAATGATTTGCAGTGAGCTGATAGGGACGCTACATTAATGACCACAAATCAAAGGAGTGATGTGAACAAAGGGACTACTACAACCCATTTCTTGCACTTGTCTGTTTAAATACTTTTGATTTTTTAGCTTTAACATATCATATTATATAGAATACTATGCAAAGCTGTGCATTTAAATGTCTTTGGGTGGTTTAAATTTGTGTGATTTGAAGTGTGTGACACCTTTTGTACACAGAAAGCACACTTATATGAACAAAAGTACTGGGCCACCTACACATTCCTACAGGAGCTGCTGAAAGTCCATGCCATGAAGCTCCCAACATACAATTTTGGTGCTGATGTTAACACCAGCAGAGGTTTGGACCTCTACAGTTCTGGAGTCAGCAGAGCGTTGGCAACTCTAATGCAGTCAGTGACCCCGTCCTATAATTTTACGTGGTTTGACACTTTGTGGCTTGTTTTCTGTGGTATCTACACACTTCCACTTTGCAATACCGCTTATAACTGATTGTAGAATATCTAGGAGGAAAGAAATTTCCCAGGCTGACTTGTTGCAATTGTAGCCATCTTATTACAGCACCACACTTAAATTCAGTGAGCGCTTTAGAATGGCCCATTCTTTCACAAATACCTGTAAAGGCAGACTGCATGGCTAGATTCTGGATTTTATACATCTTAATTTGAAAATTAAGGTGTGGCCCAGTACTGTTGTCCATACAGTGTATATGAGGATGTTTTGTAACATGCATTTTTGAATTATATTACTGACTTTTGACAAAATAAAACTGTAGAATAAATAAATATTTTGTCACTTTGTTGGGAGACATGTTTATTAGTTTGTAACCCATCAGTGTGAAACCACAATATGGTTTAAGTCAAAAACAACAAGGTGCAGAATGTCATTTTAATTTTTAATGTAGTATACAAAGTTCTGCACTGTTCAAATGTTCAACTTGGGGAGGAAAAAAAAAAACAGCTGGGGAAAAGTACATAGCATGCAACATGGTTTATGGCTAATATGCTCTCCACAAGGTAGAGGTAGTGATCTACTTTGGGTTTTGTTTACAACATTACAAATGTGGCACAATGACTCCCCTTGCCTTAGCACAGTAGTTGTTTATAGCATAAACTAGGTCAGCAAAGGAAGACACTTAATTTGCAGAGAAAGAAGATCTACTGTAGTCATTTTTTTGTCCATACATCCAGATCAAAGCACTTAATGAAGCACAACAAGGAGTACTTTACATGTTGAACCTGCATCAGTGCAAATAAATATGAAGCTCTTTTTGGTTACAAATGTACAATAAATACAAAAATATTTTTTTTTTTTTTCCTATTATCATCATCACCATGTAAGTGATTATTAACTCAAAGCATAACGGAACTATAAACGACCCCTCCATTATGTACACAATACAAATAGTGGGATGGGGACTGAGGGGACACTTGCTCCATATCACTGCATTTTCTTCACTAAGGCTAAAAGTGATGGCAGAGAGGGGTCATGTGATTATTTGGATGACATTTTGAATACTGTTTTTGAGAGACACTACTCACCAGTGAGGCAGCTATCATAGTTACTCTACTGGTCACCTGACCATGAACCGATAGAATAACTTCATTTGAGAAACCATGGCTATTACAGCTGCAGTTACATAACTGAAGATCTATGGGTAGATCCCTATGCATCAGATCATGAGCCAGAAGATTAGCACCTGTAATCTAGTCAAATATAGGACGATCTGACAGGCACACAGATCTGTTACGTGTCACAGCGGCAGTACTGACAAACAGTAGTCGTCCTCTTGACCTGCTTGACGTGGACTTGCGCTGCTCTAATCCGTGTCTGGCTACTTACACAACAGACTGGCACCTACAAGTTAATCAGGGTTTATATGTGTGCACAAAAAGACAACAGGCTCTACTCTGACTGTGATCTGAGGTTTCAGTTAATACTGAAACTAATACACCAAAAGGACAAACAAAACCTCCTGCGGGTTAGTACCATGTTTGTTGTTCGTCAACTCTCAAATTGCACGGGGACAACGGCGGAAAAACTGCCAACACGAAAGAACCCTCTTGCTACAAAAGACACAGAGGCCCAGATGGACCAAGTGAATGCAACACATACTGGATATATTTTAGAGCAATAACAGGAAATTAAAGCAAAGGCCAGGCGATGACAGCGCTTTCAGAAAGTCCTGCTGAATGCCTAACGTTGTTCCAAATTTACAGCAGGACACTACACATCTTTATAGTAATGAGAGAGAATGAACAAAATCAGGATTAAAGCATATCAGACCTGTGGATTAAAGCAGCAAACATGAGTCTGGAGATGAGCAATAGCAAACAAAGAGCAACTTTGTATTCAATCATCACATGAATCATCTTTTCTTTTTTTAACTTCTCTTTTTGGGGAATTTCATCAACCAGCGACAACCCAGAAATTTCCTGTTTCTATTTATAGTAAACTTTAAATCAGTTATCTTGGTTGAACAGTGTGGAGCAAGACATGGACATAACTCTGTGTATCTTAACCCATTCCATATTAACACATGCAAGCAGCAGATGTTCCAAACACACACTTAATGATTGTTTTCACATACCCGAGGTAACATAAAGCATACAATAAAAGTGCAGCCACTGTATTAATGAAGATTTCTCGCAAAAGTCATTCGGGATGATTAACAATTTATTAACTTTTGAGTTGGCATACACACAGGCAGTATTACAGTCTGTTCTTTGAATCAAAACCCAAAAACTGAGTTAGCAATCAGTTCATGTAACCCTGACCTGCATCAGACAGCAGGAACTCAACACTGGACCATAATGGTGTACCCATTCTTAACTTCATTAATACAATGGCCTTAGTGAGAGCCATCAGCACCAATAGACCACTTCTGTCTTCTGAGATTAAAATAATATTTGGGTCACAACAGATACGCCTTTAATGTTAACAGATCTCCAACACTTGAGTAACTGCTACTGTGTGTACGGGCCTCTGCATGTAGAGGAGGCCATGACTAATCAAGAGAGCGTGTGTTACACAAGAGAGGATTATTCCATGCACATGTTTTTATTCCTTCAACCTCGTCACGGCTCAGTGTTACCATTCAGGGATGTGGTGGCTGTGCTGCAGCAGCTCTCAGCAGCCCCTCGGGATCAGATAGCGCACAGTAGAGGGTATACCCTAGCTCGTCCACTTCTTGATCAGTCAGCTCACAAAACAAGTTCACTTTAGGGCTAAGGGCACACGGCAGTTTCCCGGCCTCCAAGTGCCCCACTAGCGCTCGTAGCAGCTGAAGGAAGCGGTCGGCCAGCGCTTCCTGGGTCCAGTCACCTTCTTTTTCGCTGAGCAACAGGATGGTATTAGTGAGCTGGCTGGAGTTGAGCCTGTGAAGGGCAGGGTTGAGCTTGCACACGGCCTTCGCCACCTTGAGGCAGGTGCATCGGCAGCCGCCGTCCTCCTGATCCAGCGCCCTGAGCCGCGCGGTCTCGGCCACGCGGAAGCTCTGCCGCCACAGGTTTTCGTGGCGCTCTGCAGCAAGCCGGTGTGGTTTGGCAATCAGTGAGGTTCCATCCTCCATCACGAGCAAAGGCAAGAAGTCCACATACAGCTTCCTGTCCATCTCGTACTGTACTTCCAGAGTCAGCGTTTCGGCGGGAACCACGGGATGGATGATGTAGTCGAGGACACTCCCTATAGCTGGCCAGTTAATAGAACCTGCCACAAGCTTCTCAAAGACTTCAAGCACTGATTTCGGGGAGAGATAACCTCCAACCATGCATCGGTCCCAGTAGCTGCTACTCCGAGGGAAATATTCCAGATTCTCCCTGCGGACAAGCCAGAAACCTGGGACATTCATGATCGTGTCCTCTCCGGGGATGGACGACCACAGATTCTTCTCCAAGACAAGAGGCACCATGAGCTGGGCGTGGTCGGCCGTTACAACCTTTGGAGGCGGAACAGGAGAGAACGGTTTCCAATCAAATCAATGTGTCATTATGAAAAAAAGAATCCCCAAAAATAAGCACATGTAACCTCTTACCTGAAGGTCATCGTACAGACTGCCACTAAGGTACATCTCTCTGAGCGGCATGTCAGGCAGTTTGGCATGAAGAAACACTCTGAGCTCAGCACAGATGTCCAGTGCCGCCCTCCTGGCCATGGCTTGCTCCTCAGCAGGGATGTTGACATTGTTTTGGTAGAATTCCCACAGGTGTTCTTGCAAAGAGAGACGCATCCGGGCCCGTGTCATATCTGAACGAGTGGCACCGCTTCTTCCCACAGCAGCTCGACCCACAGCCCTTCGCAGACAGTCTGAGGAGAAAACAAGTTAAACATGCATTGTTGTAATAAGTGCAGCAGGATTTACTGAGCTTTCCTCTTCTGCGGTTTCAGCGGGAAGCGATGGGTAAAGGTGTGAAAAGATGGGAGTGGCATGGTTATGTTCCCTAAATATTGGAATATGGCAGAACTAAATCTACAAAGACTAACTGAAGGGGCTGCTGCAGTTTCTATAACATTATGATTAAAGATTAATATACAACAGCTGGGTATCTAAACTAAAACGAGCCAGCACCCACTGTAAAGGAAGAGAAAGAATCCTCCAAACAGGCTGTCTGTCAGCAGATTAAACAAAAACATTTGAAAAAACATGAAAGCTGGCCGATAGTCTACCTCATATTTAAGTAATAAATTATAGGACAAGTTGCTTCCCCTCACCTGGTTCAAAAGCATGTGAAGAAGTGGGCAGAGACTGCAGTGACCTGCTAACTGTGGACTTCATGTCATGGTTTAAAACCCTCGGGGACGACCCCATCCAGGCAGGCTCTTCCCAGCTTCTCTTTCCTGTCTGCTCCATCTTTGTGGGGCTGGTGGGAGCACTTATGGCACGATCATACATCTGCATGTAAAATTCACTGTATTGGTATTTAGTGGCTTAAATATTCCCCCCCCACACACACACACACTTTTCATGGTGGTACTCACTCTTTTGACAGCTAGCGTTGCAATGCCAAGCATGGCTGCCCCTCCCACCCCCAGCACAAGCTTGGCATTCGAGAGCATGAAGTCAATAGCTGTTCCAATCCCATTATCATCCTTCTTTCCTTTGCGGTCTCCATTCACCCCCGCCATCCTGACACTGGGGAAAAAAAAAAGAAAAGAAGCGGAGTCAGACTGCCTAGGGTGGGAAGAGCCAAGAAATCAGTGGATAGCTCATCCCATGTGATCTTGTTTACATCACTTCCTGCAAACTAAATCATTACAAAGAATGCCTGTTTACTCCTGACGTTTTACGTGTAAACCCACCTGGAAGATGGACCTTCAGACGACCTTTAACCCACCACCTGATGGCCCCTGATCCCCTTCCTCCTACATAAGCCCACCCAGTCGGCTGCTGAGAAAGAACCGGCCCCTCTTCAGGGCCTCCTCCTTAGCTTCTGGGACCGTCAGTGCCTGGCAGCGGCGAAACTCGCGAGCCACGGCACGGCGGTAATAATTCCGGTCGGTGTACTGAAGGTGTCGGCCTGCCCGGAGCAGCGCCCTGTAGAGCTCCAGCACGGCACTGCGAGACCAGCTGCCCATCAGGGATCACACATGGAGAGGAGGGGGACACCCTTGCTCCTGGGCAAAGGGTGAGCACAAGTTAGATAATTAGAAGACTGACGTAAGAGTTAGAAAGTGGCTTCATCCGTGTAAAAATCTAACCTTTAAAGTGTGAAACCAAACATGCCACACGCTGCAAAAACACAGCTGCACTGTCAGCTCAGGCTGCCACGTTAGCCGCCGCGTAAACCTAACCAAGTAAACACTAAAGCTCGCAGACTGCACAAGTTACGGGACCGTTTCCTCTGAGAAATGAAAGTGTTGCCGTGTTACATACCGAGGCTCACTAGTCTTTAGAAAATGGCTGGATCAACGGAAAGTCACATCTCTTTGTAGCACAACACGCTAACTAGCTGCCGAGGCAAGCGCTGACCTTACTTTTAGCCAGCTTTAGGGACAAGATATGGTCGTTAAAACGTGTGTGCGAGCGAGCATAAATGAGCCACACAAAAACACACCACAAAACAAATCTAAGCCACCTACTTTTCAGGAAAAAAAAAAGGACCAAATATAGTTTGTCTTCTGAGGGAAGCAGACCTCTGCTCTAGCCGGGGGTCAGAGTCGATAGTGGAAACCGGAAACAAATAGTCTGGTATTCACACACTATATCCGGGTCAGATTTTCGTGTTTTTTTAACGCTTTTATTTCGTATTAACGACATTGTCTGTCAAATTACATTTTTAAGAAATTGTGCCTTAATTTTAATTCAATTTTATTTTATTTAAATAGCGCCAAATCACAACAACAGGTGCTTTATAGAGTAAGGTAAAGACACAACAATTATTTAACATATTGTAATTTTGATATATGAGGTAAGTCTTTTGGTTGTAACTATGAATATATATTAAAGTAAGGTTATGGCTGATACCTGTATAGTACTGAGGTCTTAAAGTTCAAAAAGGTGATGTTTTTCAATTTTGTGCTTTCTGTTTTT
>VVHJ01000871.1:0-17232 GCA_015107715.1 Tylochromis polylepis | reverse complement strand
ATAAATACAGTTTTCTTTTTTTTAAGTCTAAAACTAACACTGAAACTAATAGAAACTAAAACTAAACAAGCAAACGCACTCTGGAAATTAACTGAAACTAAACAGTGTTCAAAACAAAAAGTTACAACGAAATAAAATAAAAACATGATGTGGAAATACAAAATTACAGTAACTCGAGGTGGCAGTACTGCAGTACATCACTACATTAAACCTCTGAAGAGGCCGCATAAGCTAAATAGTACTGCAGAGGGCAGTAACACGTTTGGTACTGTGCATGCTGCTAAAAAAAGAGAAGAAGAAGAACAACAAGCTACACTGGACAGGAAGTGTTTGCTAACAGTTCCATGTGTTGCGCTTCTCTCGGTCATTCATTCGCGAAACGAAAAAATTACGGACTCGTTTTTCTTGCATTACGGGCTTAATCGTGTTTTTAGCAACTGACTGTGTACTATTAATGATAGTAATAACAATAATATTTTCCAAATAAACTAAAGACAAAACCTGCAGCATTTCTGCAGTAGCACTAGCTAGCTAACGCAGGAGTTGTGCTGTAGAAGTTTAGGAAATCTCATCAACATTTAAAGTGCGGTTTCTGGATGAATAGTTCAGTGGATACTAGCATGATCAAAGAAAACCGATGGAACATACCCCCCAATGCTCCAGCGTGCATGGAGAGGCACCTGTGCGCGGCACAATACAGAGCAGGTAGGGAAAACGAGCGCTAGCTGAAGGTTAACGGGTAAACACGTGGTGCCGCTAGTTAGTTATTATTAGTGTGTTTACATTTGTGCTAAACTGTTGTAGTCCTACGTTGAATCTGTTATGTTTATATCCAACAAAATGTTAAGTAAATGAAATTTTATGTCGAATAGCAGTCAGAGTAAGCTTATCTTTTCTGAATGAAAATATAGATGTTTGAAAGGTTTTCTCGTTGGCTTTTCTCCACAGATGGCACCCTGCTACTTGGTGCCTCCAGCCTCTCTGGCAGAAGCTGGCAGGGATCTGTTTGGATCTACAGCGACCCCGACCAGGCCCCCAGTGAGGGGTTCTGCAAAGCTGGTGTGCAGACTGAGGCTGGTGTCACAGATGTCAAATGGGTGTCAGAGAAAGGAATTATTGTTGCGTCAGATTCAGGTGATGAAATGTTTTTATGGCAGGTGAATCAAGCACACACTTGAGGCTTGTATGAGACTGGTCTTGTTCGTCTGTGCAGGTGCCTTGGAGCTCTGGGAACTGGCAGAGGATGAGCATCTACTAGTGAATCGCTTTACCAAGCATGATCATGACCATATTGTCACTACAGTAAGCCCCATGGTTGGAGCAACTGCTGCAGTCACTGGCAGCATGGACTGCAGGTTAGACTTGTTTTACATGGACATACATACACCATTCCACCTGTCGCAACAGAGCAGAAGTAATTTCAAACTTTGGCTTAATTAATTTTTGAGTTTCCCTTGTCATCCCTTAAAGTGCATCTTTGCTTATTATTACAGAATTAAAGTCTGGGATCTAAGTCAGGAAACAGTTGTCACTACCTATAATGGTAAGCATCATCTTAATGTTTCTTCCTACAGAAATACACAAAACCTAAGAAAATGATTTTTTTTCTTGAATGTGCAAAAATAAAAGTAAAGAATTCATTTTTGTAGCATTCCTGTATGTATAGATTTTAGATTAATTAATTTACCAAGGATTTTTTTTCTATTGCTCATATTACCAGACTATCCCAGTGTCAAATCCTTATTGACTCTTTGGAACAATGTAGTGCTGAAGGAAAGTTTTATATTAAAATGGTTTAAAAAAAAACTCCAAAATAATGGCATTGACATGAAAAGTTTAACTCGGCAGTTCTTGTTTTTTCTTCCCACAGTGCACACGCAGCCAGTCAGTTGTGTTGCCTGCAGTCCTACAGATGAGTCTCTGTTTCTCTCCTGTAGCCAAGTAAGATACTGATCAGCTTGTTGTTTGCATTCTTGTCACAGAGATCTATTTGTTAGACCGCAGAGCTGCAATCGTTCAGATAAACTCAACTTCTTCTTCTTGTCACCACTTCTTTAGGACGGCCGTGTGTTGTTGTGGGACAGGAGGAAGCCCAACAAACCTGCATCAAGAATGGGTAAGCTACTTCACCAAACTTTTGATAACCATTTTTGCCAAACACTACTGCAAGAATTGTGGAGGTTAGTAATGGTAGTGCTGCACAGGAAATGAATTATGACAGAGTAAAATTTGTTCCAAAACAAACAGTTATGTTTACAAATTTATGCCAGTACACACACTATGCAGCAGTCATTCACTCTGCAAATGTGTCTGTGTTAAAGTAGGAGTATGTACCTGTACCTAGCAGGTAGAGAATATTGGACCTGCAATGGAGTTGATTCCTTCAAATATGCAGCCATTACCAAAGTAATCAACCCAAATCCAGAGCCTTTAACTTTCCCCCATAAAGACGACATTTGACAACCTCATCTGTGCCCTTAATGATGGATTTTGACACCTCAAAACCCATCAAGATGTGATTTGATGGCAATTAGAGTAGTTTTCAGGTTTTTCCAGGAGAGGCACTAACTTCAGATGCAGAGTCAATCATTTTGTTCTATAAGCAGGCCTGAAGTATGATAGAAACTGCTCAGTTCACAAAAGAGCTTCAAGGGTCACAAGGCTTTCAAGGGGTAAAGAGTTAATAAGAGTGCTTCCAAAACTTTGGAAGTGCTCCATAACTACCTAACTAGCTACCTAGTGTTTTATTTTTGTCTGGATGATTAAAGAAGGACTTTGTCTTGTTGTTTCTGGAATCTGTTTATAGGCTGTCTTGAATGTCGATATGTCAATGTCTATGCTGTATGGGATATCCTGTGTAAGTAATGAGAGATGGCGAGCGCATTCTCAGTTGCTGTTTTTGTTTTGCCTCAGATGTAGAGTCTCCTAGCTGCTCCCCTACTTCTCTAGCTTGGCACCCTCACCACAGAAGCACCATTGCTTTTGGTAAGATGCAGCATTTCATTGTTGAGTCACATTTGATTAAGAGGCTGAGTTTAATTGAGAAAAAGTTGAGTTCTTTTTTTCTTTCACATTCTCATCGTGTCTCAGGCAATGAGCTCGGCAGGGTGACTGTGAAAGATTTCCTAGGATCGGAGCCAACTCGGGTGGAGAACGTTCACAGCCGCAGAGTTAATGGGCTCGCCTTCTCCACACACAGGTAAATGTAAAGTGTGTCACAATCTCACCTTTGGCTTTATTGCTCTTTTACAAAATTCTGACTTCTTCCTTTTCTTCCTAGCGCCCCCTTACTAGCCTCTGTTAGTGATGACTGTAGCGTTGCTGTTATGGACTCTGAACTGCGAGAAATGTGAGTGCTTGTACTTCATGCTGAAAGCATTTAGTTTGTTGTTCTATTAAAAACACTAATCACATATTTGTTTGTAGACTCAGAGACCAGCGGCACCAGGACTATGTCAAAGGTGTGAGCTGGCTTCACAATGGCTCTTCCACCCTCACAACAGTAGGCTGGGATCATCTTGTGCTTCACCACAAAGTGGGACCAGCTGATGGCATTCCCAGTTCCTCTTCTTAGACCCATTCGTTGGTAATGCACTGAAGGAACGCACCGTTTTAACCTCACTACTTTCCCCTCATTCCTGAGGTGTGTCATTATGCGGAAAATAAAATGGATTGAAAGATCTCGCTGTAATTTACCCCCCCGAAAACCGCACAATATTGGGAATTCTGCTCTCCTAGTCATGGTTTTTGTGCATTACTAACATAGAGAGCATAAAATGGACCTAGCTACCTAGTGATGACCATTTCTGCTGTCGCCATCTTGGTTGCAAAAAATGGACATGCCACAGAGGGGTGGGTCTGACTAAAAATGCTTAGTCGTTGGGTAATGAAGTGATTGACGTGTTGTTAGCCATTAAGTGAACTATCGGAGGGTATAGGAAGAATTCTATAGGAGTCTTTTTGCAGCGGCATCTTTCGCCTTAGGTGGTCTTCAAATTAAATGTAGGCTTAAGGCATTTTGACTTCATTGGATTAATTTTTCCAGCCAGAAAGCTGCATCCATATTTTTATACTCTCTATGACTACTAATCACATCACAACCTCACTATCCACTTCTTTCATACTGTATAGTTTGTCTTTGTGTAAATGCATCAAAGCAGCACATTTGTATTAGAGAATTTTACATTAAAGGTAACTTAATGTTATCAGTGGCATCATTTTGAGTGTTCTTTGTGTTTACTGAGATCAGATATGATAAAACTGTTACTACTGTGAGGTAGTGGGAATAAGAAGAGTTTTCAAGGATACACAAAGTATTTCCTTGGTAATCAATAAGTTCCTCTTCCCTGAAAAGCCATAAACCTTAACCCCCTCCTTCAAGGTCATGTCCTTGTGCACCTGTGCACTGTTTCCAGCACTGCAGCTATTTTGGAGATGATTCCTAGAATTCCTGTTGTATCAAGTGGCAGTCTTTTAACTTGAAGATCATTTTGTGGAAAAGGACAATAGTAGAAGGAAGCATAACTTGGTTGTGAGTGAAAGTTTTTATTTGAAAAGAATGCTTACCCTGGGACACCTCATGATGTTACAGTACAACTCTGCACTGACAGTGACGGTGCTTTACCCAGTAAATATAAAAAAAAAAACCAGGACAAAAATGCTCCTGGGTATACTCTCGACCTCAGAGGTCGTAAATCTGCCACATCTAGAATGGTTCGCTTTGGTGCAGAAGACATTTCAACACATAATAGTACTTTGGTGAAGCCATCTAATAAAAATAGCAGAAGCAATGGTAGCCCTGCAGAAGCGATGAAGGAAACGATCTTGCTAAATTTTCAATTGAGTATGATTTTTTTGTTGTTGTTGTTGTTGTTTTTTGCTTTTTATTGGCAGAACTTTTTTTTATTAGTGGAACTTTTTGATCACATCCCCTGTAAATATAAACCACTGTGTTGGTAAGGGTGTGGCTGAAGCAGACCCCAGTCATTCACTAACAGTGTCAATGTGTGGTCGATGTTGTAGATAATAATGATCTATAACTTTTGGTACATTTAAGGCCTTTCATGGTGGTCTGTTAAATTACATGTGCTGTGACATGTTTTGGTTACTCGTGTCATCAACAACAACAAAAAAATGCCTAATAATTAAAGCTGGTAAATTTCATTGTTAGCAGAATCTTGGAATTATTTGGAATTAATTGCGTGATGCTACTTGGGGCAATTCCTAGAGGGGGGGGGACTTATACCAGTTCTTCAGCCAGCTTATAGCTTACTTTAATACACAAAATCTCTGTTTGCACACAAGCTCCTACATGATCTGGAGTTGGCACACAGGTTCTTCATGGGGCCCTGACAGTTCTTATTTATATAAAATATTATGAGGTCATCATGTTGCCTAGCAGCCACCTGACAATGTGGCACAATGACACATTTGTAGCTTTTATGCACCTACAAGAGCCTTATAAAAGTATTGTATCATTTTAATTTCACAACAGTAACATGTAATTTATATACCCAAAACTATGCATGACATATTTTGATGATGTCACACTGTCTAGCAACCACCTAACAACAAACTAAAACCACAAACTAAACAATACTCTAACCTGGGAATGTACTAGTATGTTAAATTTGCCCTTACATTCTGAGCCACAGCTAAAAGCTTTAATTACTAGGATGATGCAAATCACTGCAGTGTTTTTACATACAATTAAGCCATGCTTCAACTTTTTTCTGGAAATAGGATTCTGTTTTATACAAAGGAGAAAACCCCCACAATGCCATTCATTTAAATGCTCAGCTACTGGTTAAATTTATTTTCTACTTAGAGAAACTGGTGAGATAAACATCTTAATTTGATGGCTTTCTATATACAACTTTAACATGTACATATAACTACATCTTGCAATGTCCAAATGGGATTTTCATATCATACAAACTGATATATCCATCAATAACAATGTATACGTAACTAGATTAACACTTTTTACTGTAGTGGTATAGAAAATCCTATACAAACTGTAAAGGATTTTTTTGATAAATAAATTTGAGAATCACACTAGACCTCCACTAGTTTGCTCCATAAGACTTTCATAATCGAGATGTAACAGTGAAAGAACATTTCCTGTTATTTGGCAGGTAATTACAGCATGAAATAATAACAGTTATGCTCCAAATTACTATATTTCACAATTAAAAATTTTCATGGTTCTATAAAAGATTTTTTTAAAACTTTTTTTATTTGAATATTAATGAAGTTTACCTATACAATGAATATTACCCAAAGCTATGGTTAGGAAGTCAACATATAGCAAAATATAGCTCAAGACTAAATAATTAGCAGCAACTACACAAATGTTTAAAACGTTCTTTCTGACTGTGACACAATGGAAAAGAAAACACCATTTGACAGTGACTGTGTCGTGTTCGTCTTTATGACTCAGCAGTCCTTTGTCAAGAGGCATTCTTAACATATTTGCTACCCACTAATGTGTAAATAATCTGTGTCAAGCCTTCTTTTTCAACTGTGGTACACACTGCTGCTGATAAAAGTGTACTTTCACACACACACTGTGTCCCATAGTCTGTGTTGAAGATCCCAACATGTCCAAGAATCCAAAGACCTTTAATAATTCCCGCTACTCATGATAAGTAATAGGATTTTTGGTTCCAGGCCGAACTGTGAAAGTCATACCATGTTGATGTTTAGACTTCGGTCCATTGCTGAAAAGAGGAACACATTATGTATGAATATATTAGCCAACCAGTGAGTTTGGCATCTTGTAAAGTCAATATGTGACATTTGAGCATTGACAGTCTTACCTGGTGAAAACTTTTGTTGATGAGTTATCCGGATATTTTTTGTCCACTTTACGCTGTAGCTCCCTCATGTCCAGAGTTGCTGCTTTCTGGTGATATTTGGTAGTTGGTGATTTGAGTTGGTCAGTGGCCTCCCATTCATCAGAGGAAGGTTCTATGTCTTCCTTTTGGTGGGACATTTTGGGGGCCATTTCCTCCAGCTTCTTTTTTAGGATGCACTGGAGATCAAATTGTCTTTGTTCCAGAGTGCGTGCTGGCTGAGTGGAGTCTGGCTTGGGTTTTGTCTGGAATTGCGCCTTTGGTTGGACATTAGGAGGTGGGGGGTTCAGAGGAGGAGGTGGAACTGAAGCTGTAGGTGCCGTCTTCAGAGGAGGTGGTGGAACTGAAGCTGGAGGTGCTGTCTTCAGAGGAGGAGGTGGAACTGAAGCTGTAGGTGCTGTCTTCAGAGGAGGTGGTGGAACTGAAGCTGGAGGTGCTGTCTTCAGAGGAGGAGGTGGAACTGAAGCTGAAGAGGGAGGACTTGCAGAGGGTTGTGTCTTATTCAAAGGATACTGAACTGAGGCAGGAGAAAGAGAAGTTGCAGGTAGTGATGGTGCCTTTTTGGTGGGAGGGTCAGGTGGAATGATGGAAGGTGGCAGGTCCATAATCTTGTTTAAATCATCAAACTCTGGTGGTGGAGGCAGTAATGGCATGCTGAACCCATCTTTATTGCCCTCAGGTTGTGGAGTCTGAGACAGTGAGCTGCTTTGATACGCATTTTGTCTCTCCTCTGCTTTTTTGCTAACAGTAGGGGTTTCTATGATCCTGCTGAGAGCTGGACTGGTAGATGGTGCCTGACCATTGACCAGTGCATGACTGGTTGAAGTTTCAGGAGCATCATTTGTTTGTAGACGGTCTACTGGACTGAAGGATTTTTGAGTCTCTGGTAATATTTTTTCTGTCGATTTTACAGCTGAAGAACCAGAACTTGGGAGGTCACTTGAGTGAATACTTGGCTGCTCATTGTTCTTTCCACTGTTTTCCCGTGACAGAGAGTGCGTCGTTCTGTGTTTCTCTCTTTCTTTAGCTGCCTTTAGAAGAGCCAGCGGAGAAGCTGCATGTCCATCTCGTGCTCCATGGGTTTCACTTCCTCTCAGGCTACGTAGTTTCTGATCCAATATCGGACTGAATTTCTGGTTTGGATTTTGATACCGTCCAGGTTTGACTGGGGTTTGACTTTGGTACTCTTTTGGACTTTCTGCTTTTGGACTTTGGTACTCTCCAAGTTTGTCCTTGCTGGGCTCTAAATTAATCGGAGTATTGTCAGCTTTATCAAGCTGTAGAGACTTCTGAGGCGGTGGCTGTACTGGGTTGGTTATTTCTGGCTGCACTGAAATTGTCTCAGCCTTTGTCTTAGTCACTGTCTTTTGCTCAAATGGGGTAGATTCAGAAGGTTGGGCAACTTGTAAATTCTCCTTCAGCTCCTTTACATCATTGGGAACTGGTTTAGATAGTGTAGCCACTTTGGGAGCATTTCCATCCACCTGGACAAGAACGGGGACAGAGCTGGAAGACCCAGAATCTTCCAGGAGTAACATGTGCTTAGGTTTTTTGTCACGGTCTTCAAGCACATTGAAAAATGAGGTCTTAGGAGCACTGTAAACCTTTGCTGTGTTTTGGGGATTGAAGGTGGACAATGTGGGTGTCTGCACAGGGGGTGGTGGTGCAGGAGTCTGTGGTGGGGAGTCAGAGTTGGAGACTGAGGAAATTCTAATGGGCTTTGGAGGAGGTTTCTTCTGAGTCTTCTGCTGCCTTTCAGTTGGGGGCTGTGGGGCGGCAAATTTTGGATGCTCTGGAACTTCAGCTGATGGCGGACTAGAAATGGGTATAGATGATGCAGAGACAGTAGAAGTGGTAGATGGAGGCTTTGGCGGAGCCATTGGTGGTGGTTTTAGGAAGGATAAATCCTTTGGTTCTACTGAAGGAGGGTTTGGTGCGGGCATGGAAGGAGGCTGTAGGGTTGCTGGGTCTAGAGTGTTTAAGTCACCCAGGAAGTCTGGTGGAGGTGGGATAAAAACACTTGGAGGTGGTGGAGGTGCTACAGAAGGAGGAGGAGGAACAAGTATTTCCTCTTTATCGAGGTTAGGCACTGAAGTAACAGAGCCATTGGACAATGGATCTCCACCAACTGTAGAACAGAAGACAGGACAAATGAGAAAAATTCAATGCAGAAGCAGATACAGTATTCAAATATGTGAGGAGAACTTGCTGCATAAATAACACACACTAAAATTGAAATCCTTCTGTTTTACTTAAACAATGCAATTTATTTGTGCATATAACTGGCAATAAAAAGAATATTATTTCAAGAGACAGAAAAGATAAAGATTGCAAAGAATAATAAAATTTCTAGAGTTTAAAGCTTTAAATTTAGCTCTTTTAGATAAATTTAGAATCGTAAAAAAAAAAGAAGAAACAAAGGAAGTAAATGGTTTCCACTTATTATTGGGAATGCTAACACTCCCGTTATGTAAATATATTTGCCATCTGGTATGATCCTTTGGATATTTTCAGGGGGAGTTATTGAGCAATACCTGAGCAAACATTTACCTGCCCTCCTTTTTTTCTTTCTCCAAGTCTGAGCAGAAGCACCACAAGTTATGTGGACTTTTTAGAGTCTAATTAATGGGATTCTTGCCTTTTAGTCAAGTTAAACCTAAAGTACATATTGGTGGGTAGCTAGATGCTCACCTGAACCGTTGATCTTTGGACCATTGACAGGTGGGAGGAGGGGGACTTTCGGTGTTGGGACAGCAAAGCCTTGGAAACTCTCAAACGAGGACTGCGAGGGAAGAAAATTAAACACCATCAGACTTGATTTTTCAAACCCCTTAACACAAGAGACAAAGAACAACAGTAAAGATGAGATAAGGCTACATACTGTAGCCTGTATGTACAGAGATTTTTTTCTGGCAAGTATTTGGTCTTGAGGTGAACAAACCAGTTCTCAACTACAGTAGCTTTCAGTGTTCCTTGAAAACAGGTTGGCCTGTCCAGTGCTTGCAGCATTTTTAGCGTCAGCAGAACAGAAGTAGGTGCCAAAATCATTTGAATGTGCTGTTATGTGAAAATTCTATGATGGTGGTTCACAGTGCCTTATGTTCACATAATTCAGTGCTAAATATGTTAGACTGCTTTGCAGCAACTTAAGTAAATGCATAACCTTTAGGCTTCTTCAACATAAAACAGCTAGAGGTTTAAAAAAAAGAAAAGAAAACACGTTTGCGTACTTGAATGATGAGAAATATTTGGTGAATCAGAGGATACACCTATTATTCATCACATTGTCTAAGATGGGCCTGGCAGAGAAAATTGCGTGTTACTTAGATACATGGGTGTTGTATGTTGTAGGCAAGAGGGGCAAAATAGGGAGAGGTATGTAAAGTGAGTTGCTGTTCTCTATACGACACCAAAATAAACAGAGACTGTGTTGACACAATACAAATCCAAGAGACTTGGAAGGTTATATATAGGGGCAGATAATAATTCCAGGAATACATAACAGCTGTATCCTTTTGATCTTAGTCTGCTGCAGACCATTTGAGGAGGAAAGGAACAAGCAAACAGCAGTCTTTTTAACTGCACTCTGTTGAGTTATGCCCTAAGAGCTCCCCTTATACCATGTTCCAGCCATGCTGATTGTATGCAGTAACGAATTAAATCAGTATCAATAGATAAGAATCATTGGTTTCAGGCAGCTGCCGTCTTAAAAGATATATCACACCTTGAATAACAACCTCTTTTGCTAATAATCTCAGGTACGTAGCAACTTGGAAAGGTATGAAAACTGCATCACAGAGCAAGGGTGTGCCATTAAAGTCAGCGTATGATCCAGTTTGATTCCATCTCGCCTTTTCTCAGCGCTATGACTCACGTTCATCTGTCACAGCGCTCAGAGCTGTCCTGCCCGTGTGCTGCAGGGTGTGCCGCATCCACATGCCACAGACACATTCACCGAACACTCCCAGAAAACACTGAGCTGAAGTGTGTGAACCAAGTGCTCAGATGAGCTTTGCATTTTTGTCTGCACCATGATAATGCGATGGGAGACATGTGGTTAAGATGAATCGTTCTGACCGTCAAAACTTACCTAAATGTTTTAATAGCACAATATTTAAAAAAAAATATTACAAGAAACAGTTGTGCATCTTAAATAATATGTAGGAAGGCTAATATAAAGGACCCGAACTAGTCACTTTTATCTTTATCTAGACATATTTAATCAATAAGCTTATTGCATTTTTTAAAACAAATTCTTACCATGACAGTTAGCTAGTAACTGGAAGGTTAAAGGAGCAGCATCAAATGTGAAGTGAACCACAAGCTTTAAGTACAAGACTAAATTGTAATTGACTTGCTCTAATTTCTTATGGCAACTTTGTGCTGAACTGGCAGTTTTAGCTTTTGTGTGCAGTGTGGTGTGACCTGCAGAAGATCATTGATCATTTTTTCTGCAAATTACCTGTCACGACAGCATCGCTGTGAGACATGCTGCTTTTCATAGTCATATTGCATGTCATTCTAAAAAAAGATGTGAGCATTATTACTCCCATATGAGATACTGGAAGAAAATAAGTCGAGATCTCTCTCTGGAGACTTTTATTGTGCGGACCACATCACACATCAGACTCCACGAGTAAATAAACTCTTTAAACACTAAACTGTCAGCTATCAGTTCATTTGCATCTGCAGGCACAGGGTTTGAGACTGCATAAAATGGCGGAGCTGTTCACATGCAAATCTTATTCATTAAATTCCATTTTATGTAGTGTCAAATCACAACACTTGCCTCAAGGCGCTTTACATTGCAAGGTAAAGACCCGACAATAATACAGGGAAAACCCCAGTAATCAGACAACCCCCTATGAGCAAGCACTTGGTGTCAGTGGGGAGGAAAAACTCCCTTTTAACAGGAAGAAGCCTCTGGCATAACCGTGACCAGTTATGGTGAGGGTAGAAAGGCAGGAGACACATAAAACATGTGATTTCTATTTCAGAAACTGGGTAATAAATGTAAAAATTCACGTGAACCACGTGGCTTCACAGAGATACTCACGGCATGATGCTTCACTGTGGGCCTGGCCCGCACGCTCGCAGTCCCTGACTCAGGAGTTGCAGATGACCCCAGGACCAACTCTACATTGTCTGTGAAAAAGAAAAAAACAGATCATTATTATCCAGCGGGCCTCTGGTACCAAAACAAGTTCCACTGAACTGATTTAGCTGTTAAATTTCTAATCAAATATCCATCATTAATCTGCCAGTCAAGGCTAAAACAATGAGGTTGTACACTTGTACTGTGCAGGTAATGAGATACTGTGTGCACCCAAGTGTCCTCTAAGTAGTTGTCAGTCAGCCTAATGATCTACTGTGTGGCCGTTGGTTGTTGACAACAAAATAGCTATGCACAACTGAGCCGATGATTGCAGTCTTTATTTAAAGTTCACCATTGTGTTTAAGTGAAAACAGTTATGGTGCCAACTGAAATCCATTGCACCACCTTCTGCTTGCTGTACAACACCACAATGTTAATCATATAGCCAAACGTAAATAGTTTATCTGTCACAAAGCTTGGAAGAATGATTTTAAGGTTTACTCTTGGGGAAAAATGCTTTAACTGTGTTCACTCTTTGAGAGGAGCTTCACGACATGCAGCCAAATGTTGCTGTTTTTATGTCATGTAACCCTTTGTTCTTTAAACAAACAGTGCCACACAATGATCGTCCATTCTTAAGTCACAGTGGTTAAGAGACCAGTCATATTTGTCTTTCGTGTCAGTGGAAAAGCCTGGTTTTTCTGTTTGTATCTAAGTCACAGGATGAATTAAAAGCACACCGAGCCAAAAACCCGAAACATGACCCTGGCCATTTTAAGATATGGAAGACAAACGATAACATTCCTGGGAAACTGATGATTTGAGAACGGAAACTTAGAAGTCCCACATTCCTTTGTTCCAGTATGACACTGACTGCTGAAAGACACTTGCCACTTAAAGATTCTTACTCTATGTGTTCATTTAGCTTTCTATTACAAAAGCAGACACAAGAATCAGAGTGACAGAGGAGCCTGCCATAATAAACAAGGAAAGGGAAACTGTTTTCCCATATATTCCCAGCAGTCACAAGGTGTAGTCCCTCATAGCTTTTATGCACTTCTATCAGTGTCATTTCAGGAAAATGTGGGAACTACAGAATGAATTGGCTGCTGTGTTAAACCAGTCTAACCAAATGATTAATTTTTCCTGTTGTGCCCCTTTCTGATTTAAATAGTCAAACGATCTCTCCCGTGTTGCAGCTTTGCATAGAAATTGTCCTCTCCTTTTCTGCTAGTCAAATGGCATTAATGTCACTTAGAGCTTATCAGTAAACTGATATCAGTGTGTGAAAGTAATATTGTTATTATTAAGCTATTAAGTTGTGTTTCCTTTTCTAAGGCTTTAAACTGCATCACACACTCTCGCTCAGCAGAGAAATCTTATATCTGAGAAATCTTAACTTGGATCAAAGTGAACACAGTCTGAAGAGGACCCAGACTTTTCAAGTGGGGACATTCACATTAAAAATATGGATTTACTTTTGTTAGAAGCACCGACCAAATTTCCTAGATGACACCTGCTGCTACCTGTTTAAAGCACCTGAATATTCACTCCTGTCAGCACGTATAAAGTTTGGAGCTTGGTGGAAACAGATGTGTCCCTATTGCAACACCAAGTCCAAAGGTCGTGCTGCTCTTCACTGTAAGCGTAGATACCTGCTCTTATAAACAGACCGCACTGTAAGCCTCTAGCAAAAGGTACTCACCCATCTCCTTCATTTTGACACTGGTGTCGAAAAGAGAAGGATTCTTTCGACCCAAAAAATTCAGCGACCCCTTCTTCATTGTTATTGATTAGTTGATGAGTAGCTACGATTCTCGGCTTCAGCGGATCATCGGCGCATTCTCGCCGGCAGGTAAATCCGGGGTAAACCGCAAAGGTGCAGCTCTGAACGACGGCTGTTCTCCGGTTACAGCCGACTCCAGTGATTTGGTGCAAACTTTTCGAACAGATAGAGAAAATGGAGCAAACCCCGCCCACTTGCCTTTCACTGTGCCTCCCTGGTTCTGACTGTACACTCCCAGCAACAGCAGCAGCAGGTGAGGCACTCGGCTCTCCTTACATTCCAGCGCAAACCTTACCTGTGGAAAGAATCAGGTGCTTTAATCATAGGTTTGCTCACGTTAATGCCCTGTACACTCACTGTTTGGTGAGTCTGACATCAGCATCCGAGCTTCAGCGCGCTGGTCTACCTGTATCTCTAAATCTGGGGCAAAGTGATCACATTAAAATGCTCAGGAACGCGGGACAACTTTGATAGCATTTTAACCAAAAAGACAACAAGCGTTGTATTACATTTATTGTAGGTCACTGCTATTATGGTCATAAATGTAAACACAAAAAACAAAACAAAAAATAAAACAAGGCATTTGAAAACATCAAAACATTTGAATATCTTAATTTTTTTGCTTATGCTTAGAAATTAGATCCAAATATTTAAATGTATAAACCTAATAATCAGATTGTAAAGTGTATTAGATTAAATCATTTAAAATTTATTAAAAGCCACAACATTAGATAAACTGGTTGTATTAAATGCGTCTGTAAGGATGTAGACTAATACTAAAAGGGCTCCTTCTATCTCACGGTGATTTTACATTTAATAGAGTACATTTTGCAGACTGCATTTTTGCTTAAGTACCATTTCACTTGTACCTGAGTATTTTATAGTGTGGTGTCTGTTTTTAGGCACTTGATTAATTATTTCCCTATCTGTGTGTCTTATAGGTGCACCTAAAACAATTGCTATGATATATGAATATTATTTAAAGTTTTTAGTTCAAAAATTCTAGAAGAGCAGTTGTCAAACAGTTACCTGATTGTTTGCAATGGAATGCTTTACTTGAAGAGTTTGGCAGAAACTGGACTAGTAAGGTTACAAATGATCTTTTTACAGCCTTTGATAATGGACTCATCTCTGTGCTTGTCCCGGTAGATCTCAGTGCAGTGTTCAGTACCACTGACCACAAAATTTTACTACAGAGATTAGAACACACACTTGGTATTACAGGAACTGCGCTGCAGTGGCCTGAATTATATCTGTCTGATAGATTGCTATATACATTTTCATTGCTATGCAGATGATACCCAGCTTTATCTATCCATCAAGATGATACACATCAACTAATTAAACTATAGGCCTGTCTTGAAAACATAAAAATCTGGATGGCCTATAATTTCCTGCTTCTAAATTTAAACAAAACTGAGGTTACTGTACTCTGCCCTAAAAATGTTAGAGACATGGTGTCTGCTTTAGAGCACTTACTTTAAATGATATTACCTTTGCCTCCAATAACACTGTGAGGAATCTTGGAGTAATTTATGACCAGGATATTTGCTTCAGTGAGCTCATTATACAAATATGTAGGACTGCCTTCATTCTTTTGCGCAGTATGTCTAAAATTAGAAACATCATGTCTCAGAGTGATGCTGAAAAACTAGTTTATGTATTTATTACTGGTAGGCTGGACTATTGTAATTCATTATTATCAAGTTGCTCTAAAAGCTCCCCAAAAACCCTTCAGTTGATCCAGAATCCTACAGCAAGAGTAATGACAGGAACTAGAACTAGTGAGCATATTTCTCCCATACTGACTTAACTTCACTACTGCATTTCTCTTACATCCAGAATCAAATTTAGAATCCTTGTCTTCAGATAAAAACTCTTGAATAATCAGGCGCCATCATGTCTTAAAGACCTCATTGTAGCTCATTATCCTCTGGCTGTCCCTTTCTGAGCCCGAGTTTTTTCTCCTCACTGTCACCAAGTGCTTGCTCATAGGGGCTTGTCTAAATTGCTCTGTTATAGCAGGGGTGTCAAACTCATTTTACATTGTTGGCCACATACAGCGCATTATGATCTCACGTGAGCCGGACCAGTGAAACTACCCTTTCTGCCAGTGTACAGAAGTTTAAGCACATATCTTAATATAAAAAATAAGTGCTATTTCAGCAGTATCGCTTCATTTTTCAGAAAGGCTGCTGTAGTAAATAAAATGAGTCTGTCAGTACAACTTTTTGGACTTAAATTATAAGAAGTAAATATATGAAATTACAGAAATCTTTAACTTAATTAAGTTGCTGTAGTATGAATGCCCACGAGGGGAGTCTTAATCTGTAGGAAAGGCTGTAAAATTTCTGAAAATGCAAATAAAATTCCAGAATTTCTGTTCTCCTTCCCATTTTCCACAGCCATCCTGTGGACTAGAGTCCTTGCTGAGCCAGTTCTGGCCCCCAGGCCTTATGTTTGACACTGCTGCTGTAGAGTCTTTGCCTTAGAATTTAAAGCACCTTGAGGTGTCTGTTGTCGTGAATTTTCACTATATAAATAAAACTGAACTGCATTAAATTGAAGTCATACATTAAATTTCTTCATTCCTGTTTCAGTCATGTTGGTGATCCAGTCAGAGAGTGACTGATTAAAAAAGACATTTGTCACTTAAAGATTCTTACTCTGTGTGTTCATTCAGCTTTCCATTACGAAAGCTGAGACAGGAACCAGAGTGACAGAGGAGCCTGCCATAAAAAACAAGGAAAGAAAAACACATTTCCATCACAAGGTATAGGCATCATAATGTCCTCATAGTTTTCATGCACTTCGAACCAAAAATGTGTCTCGTGTGATTTACAGGTAGACCTAAAATACATTTCTGACATACAAATATAAAACAAACACTATTAAAGAACAACATAAATCACAGTAATTGAAGTTTTGAAAATGCTGTGGTGTGTGAAAGCTAAAATGACAAGTCTTCTTGGAAAACATTAGAAACATTTTAAGCAAAGATATGATGGCGCTATAACATGTTGTAAAAGCAATCAACTTTTTCTCTCCATTAATGTTTGCCAGGTGCTTGAAAAAAACAAATCAGCAAGTGTTATATTTGGATGGTTGTTCAGTTAGCTGTTAGCTCACGTTGGAACATTACGTTTATATAATAAATGCATGTTTTTAATCTTAAATAAATCTTTGATATTAATGAAGTGAAACCTTCATTCCTTGGTGTGACTTTCTTAAGGATAGTGAAGCATGAGAAACGTGGAAGCAGGATACTCAGAAATATGATTTTGGCTAAAAAGGGTCAAAAATCTTTACACAGATGAGCTAAATAGGTACCTGGGTGTTCACCTGAGTAATAAACTGGACTGGAGCCACAGCACTGATGCTCTTTACAGGAAGGGTCAGAGGAGACTCTACCTGCTGAGGCGGCTGAGGTCATTCGGAGTGCAGAGAGCGCTTTTAAAGACCTTCTACGACTCTGTGGTGGCATCTGTCATTTT
>VVHJ01000869.1:0-15354 GCA_015107715.1 Tylochromis polylepis | reverse complement strand
CGAGGCGGGCGGCGGTCCTGCTGGGCCTGAGGGCGGCGTGCTGGCCGGACCGGCCTCACCACCATCCAAGGCCGGCGCGCCAGCTGACCCGGTGCACCAGGGGCCTGCCTAGCTGCCCGTGAGCCCCGGCTCACGACCACGCCTGCCGGACCGTTACCGGAGATCACGCGGCCGACCTCCGGAAACGTCGTCGCCCCGTCGCGGGACCTGTGGCCGGGAGCACCGCCAGCCGGAGCTGATTCCCTCTCCCGCCCGCGGGGGGGGAGTAGGTTCGGCCAGATGGAGCCCTGGCCTCAGTCGGGCGATGGGGGTATGTGGCGGGGCGTGGTCTGCGGTGCCGTGTGGTGGAGATGGCTCCACCTGTACGGCATCTGCAATCACGCCTCGCCAGCCTTAAAAAGGGTCCTGATGATCTTCAGGTTGTTGTTGTTGGTGATGTGTGCGGCTGGCAGCGGGAGAGCTGCAGCCAGGAGCGTAGACAGCAACCGTGAAAGTGTACCGTGTGTATTCTGTCAATAAAGATCATGTGGACAAACATGGAGGTGTCGTGGGGTCTGCCATGGGTCCGTTACAGTGCCAAAAATGGCTTGCATGCATTTCATTTTGGGGGAAAGTGAGTACTTAAAGTCAAAGGGAGGGAAATCTGATGGGGGCGGGTGAGCTTAAAAGTGTGTTTGTGTAGCCAAAACACTGCATGACACCTGCCACAGTTCAGGTTGTTTCTGCTGAATGTCTTCCCCTCAGACGCTTCAAGACCCTACAGTAGATCTGAGCACCAACAGTCTCACTTGGGGGGGATCAATTCAAGATGCATAACTGTGAATTTACAAAAGCAAACCGAAATAGCAGCTATCACGCTAGTACAAACGTGATCCTCCAAATGAAAGTTATGCAAGTTTGGCACAGGAGGGGAAATGCCAACAGAAGTCGATGTTTGCTTTCTGCAGATGGTTGAGGTTGACAGCAGAAGTGCTCGAAGCAATACAAAGGTCCACAAGAAGTTGAACATGAAGGGCAGATCATCCACATTTTTAAAAAAAGTATTTTTTTTTAATAGACTGGAGTTATGGTTCTTTACGATCACACGTTGTTTAATTCTTAGTAATAAAGTTTGTACCAAAGTGTTAAATGCAACCAAAAAGAGCTGAAGTGATGAAAAACTTGTGCTTAAACTCATGTGGACATAAAACTACTACTAATACATTAACCTCGGGCCGGGTGATGCTTGTAAAATAATATTCAACTTCTTCTCTTCCTTTGTTTGAGGAGCTGTATGAGCACATATCTGTGTGTTACCTTGGGCAGGGCCTCGAGGACCAGAGCCGTCTTAGCTGCCTCTCCGTACTGCTCGTAGGCCTCAGCCTTCAGCCTCATCTTCTCAGCCTCGGCCTTTCCCACCGCTTCAATCGAGCTAGCCTCCGCCTCACCAATCATTTTGATCTTCTCTGCCTCAGCCTGGGCAATGAGCACTTTCTTCAGCCTGAAGCAGGGAAACAAAAATTAAAGTAATTTTTGCTGTTATCAAAATCACTTCCTGAGTGGGAAGGATGCAACTTTTTTGAGACAATTTGCTTCTTAGTGACGTGTCATGTGTTAAGCAGTCTTCATGCACAACTTTGGGATGTTGGGATAGTTTTTAGCTTTCCTTTCTCAAATAAAGCCCAGAGCAGCACACAATAAACTTCAAACCGCTTTTGCTCTGCCTGAAATACTACGGGTGGATGCACAGGAATATCAGCTATTTGCACATCAGTGCAATCAGACATACACAGACCTTTTCATAACAGAGCACCTGGAAATTATGTGATACATTACACAACATTTACCGAAATATGGCTGCATTATAGTTAAAAAGACAGTCTAGCTTCCTTAATCCAAACTTTCCAGGTGTTTGTTTTGCAGGATTTAAACCAACAAGCTAATGTGCAGTCTAATCGTATCTGACGAGAGCTGTGGTACACTCTTGGTGATCTTGCCATTTCTACTCATTCCTAAATCTGACTGAATGTCTTTTTACTCACTTCTCGCCCTCAGCCAGCTGCTGCATTTTATAGGCCTCGGCCTCAGCAGGCCTCTTCACAGTGGCGATGAGCTCCTTGTCTGTCCGGTCAATCTCCTTCTCCTCAATTGTGATCTCCTTCTTCCGCTGCACCACTTGGATCTCAATCTCCTCCAGGCGGATCTTTTGCTGCTCTTTGGCAGCCTGCAGCTCGTATGCCAGCTGGGCCTCTGCTTTCTGAAAACATCAGCACAGAGACGGTCAAAGGCGCTTACATCTGAGGCAACACAGTTTCTGTCCGTTTTAACACGTGCGCTTTTTTGAGGTCTTAATTTAATGGATTAGTTCAGGTCAAAAGAGCACATGCTGTTTTCCTAATTTAAACGCTAACTGCAGATTTCAGGTAAATTGTTTTACACAGCATGTGATTTAATACAGACTGGTATTTACATGCACAAATGTACTTTTTGGGAACAGCCATAAGTTTGGTTAAAGCCAGTGTATAATACCGTATAATAACAAGTATTTTTATTTGAACTGTACACAGACAACCTGTAAGAGCGAACTAAACATTCAGTACCAACCCTAGCATTGACTTCTTGGTTGAATGAAGCTTTCTGCAGCTCCAGTTCTCGTTTGGAGTCAGCCATCTTGGTGTCAGCCTGGAATTTAACATGCATCATCTCCTTCTTGCATTCTGCTTCCTAAGGTGATAATAAAGAAACAGAGCTGTGAACAACTGGTCTTTGTGCACAGCAGAATCCATTTCAAGCTTGCTAGAATTTCTTACCCGTATCCCAGCATCCCTCTCTGCCTCAGCCACACCGATGTCTGCATCCCTCTGGACAGCTGCAATCTGGGTCTTCCCAAGGGAGCTCAGGTAGTCCAGTTTATCATACACATCCTTTGAAAACACAGAACCACAGGAGACATAACATTAAACTGGGTGTGGTGTATATCAGCATCTTTCACGTGATAAACAGGGTTACCAAGCCAAAATAAAATAAAACATAAAGATTTTGTTTTTTTTTAATGCTGGGCCTATGTGGGTGTAAAGAAAGCAGGTGATAGGGTGGCACTCAAACAGCCTCATTTCTACATGTAACATTTAACCATAATTTAAAGTCCACAATCTGACGTGTCACAGAAATCCTAACATGGACTAAAAGATGTTAGAGAAATGGACTCTGGCTTTCAGCAGAGCGCTCTGTCCACACCACACACTTCAATTAGTTCGAATCAACAATGAACTCCACAGGGCCAGTCCAGTCACTTATAAAAACCAATTAAACTCATTAGGAACGACTTCTCTAATAACCAGCAGCATCAACAGCTCAAAGGAAGACCTTTTCAGTTTCAGTAATATAACAAAACCACATTCTAAAGAGAAAGCTAGGAAGGCTGCTGACTAATGTTTGAATGACTGTCTGTCCCATATGCCGCCTTCTCAGTGTCACATTTTTTCTGACTGAAGAAATGTGGCTTAAAGCTAAAGTTTGGATACTCTGCTTCATCTCTCTTGCACATCCACACTGAGGATGAAGAGTAGAGTAAAAAATGCAAAATGGAAAGCACCAACGGCGCTCACATAGTTCAAGTAGTTATACACTTGCATGAATACTTAATACTTTTGTTTCATTTTACTACTTTTATTATATTACTCATTTGATTTTCCTGCTAAAATTGAACTCTGCTGACCTAAACGAATGTTAGACTAAGACTGACTGACCCTTATTCTTATGCATCCTGAAGAGGCACCGGGCGCTGTACTAGTTTACTCCTGTTACAGAGTGCAGGTCTGTTTCAATACATGCTGTCTTTGCCATGTAGAGAAAATCGTGTCAAAGTTTATGCTGAGCTGTATTACTAGTAACCTTTCTTCTGCACATCAGCCTTTTCTTCAGTTAATCTTATCACTGCAGCTAGAGGCTGCTGTGACCTCTCACAGCACCTTTAACTCACCTTAATGGTAAAGCTCAGAATCTCGATGCCCATCCTGCCGACGTCAGGAGCTGCTACGTCCCTCACCAGTTTAGCAAACTGATCCCTATCCTGATAGATCTGCTCCACTGTCAGAGTACCTGCAAAAGAGACACATCATTCAGCATCATTTAGCCTGCAATTCACTTTTCACAAACTATCAGCAGCTCTGTGCTGGGCATCTTTATTTTTGATCCAAATTTCTTTTTTTATTTCATGTCACAGCATCAGAATTTTGTCAGACATTTGGAGAAATGCATCACCCCTGAACTCAAGTAGCATAAATGTGGTACTAATTACAGACCACAATCGGACAATTGCCAGTGTTCTCGTCTGAATCCAAGTCAGTTAGTTTCAGCACGTGCAACATGTGCACAGAGGCAAAATAATCAAAATCACAATCAAAGCCACGCGCTAACTTTAATGTTATTAGTGTGGAAGTTCCCCATTGTGAGTCAAGACAAAAAGTTTGGACGCCCACCTCAGAAACATTGGTAAACAACAAGTCTAATCACATACTTAAAATCACCCTCACCCAGCGTAACATTTGAAAGAAGCTGCACAGGAAAAGTGCTAAAGCTAAAGCTATCCAGAGCTCAGAAGCAGCCACAAGCCAACAGCCTCGGTATGTGCAGTCAAAGGATCAAATCCATTATAAGGAAAATTATACGGACGAGTGAAAAAGACAAAAGAGTTCAAGTCTCCGGTGAAGTTATAAACTGGAAAATGAAGAAAGTACATAAATCTGCTTTTGTTTGGTATGTCAGGTAAAGGTGGTCAAGGTTTCCAGTAGCAGAGCACTTTATTTTCAGTGGTTTAGGAAAAAGAAGATTCTTTAACTTTCTGCAGATTGGGAGAAATTGTAAAGTTTAATAATGTCTTTCATTGTGGAAATAATATTTCACATTGAAGAATACCTGACACATCTACAAACATAAGTCAAGTTAAGTGTTTAGAAAGAAAACTGGAATCCGCAAAAATCAGCATTGGTACGTCAAAAACCAGCCAAGAAAGTCGCAACTGGTGCATCTCTAGTAATGATATAGCACGTTTCTGCTCCAATTCAGAACTCCAACAGACGGGCCAACACAACATGCATAACACATAAAAGGCACACTAAGGCTAACCTGTATAGTAAAGTCAGAAACTAATCAATAATCAATTTAATACTTTGCTTCTTTTCCTTTGTTGTATAAATGCGAAGTAGCTGCTCTGGACTTGTAAACCAAGAACTAATATATATATATATATATATATATATATATATATATATATGGTGGTGGTGTGGTTAGTGTTAACCGTTCACACCTAGAATGGAGCGCAGATGTCCCTCCAGAGTCTGCAGCAGCACACCTTTGATTTCCATTATTGATTTACCCAGAAACTGCTCACAAGCTACCGCCAGCAGGTCCTGCTCCGTCATGACTTTCACCTGAAGGAGACACATTGTAGAGCGAAGACAGCACATCTGTTTCACAGCAAGCTTTCTACACTGAGAAGCAAATCATGGCACATGAGCTCAGAGTGCCATCAGTGCAATCTTATGTCGTTTGGCTAGAAGATGAGTCTGGTAAGAAAATGTAGGCAAAAATAAAATAACACCTTTTACATGCCGTTTTGACCAGGAACATATCCCACATGGTGATATGACTCTTTAAATTTGATCCAAAATGCCCTTTTTGATGTTTTCTTCTGTGAATGATCAGAAAACGGATAAAACTCTGTTTTTGTTTTTTTATATATACACACACACAGACGTTGAATCTGTGCAGTTTTGTTATTGAAACCACAATAAACCCCCTGACAGTGATCAAAATCAGTTTCAAGAAAAAGCTCCTGAACAAAAACAAGATTTCTGGCTTTAGATTGTGATACTCTGAGAGTACCCACCTTTATGTACAGTACTTAACACGTTTATTAGACCATCACCCAGTGCAAGGTTCATGCTACTGCAGTCCTAAATGAAGAGTATTGATAATTACTAAAATAAATTTTTTTATGTTTCTCTAATGGTTAATTCACCAGTATATGCAAGCTCTCTGATCATGATGGTTTTTTATGCCAAATTATAATTATATTATTTCCAAAAAAGCTGAAAAAAATAGTCAAGCACATTAGATTTTTTTTTTTAATGGAGATGCCAAATTACAGTTATTTACTTGCATTCCTGCACAAAAAATAGTTTTTGTGGCTAAAGTGGTTCACTAAGTATGCTAAAGTTGTTTTACTAAATAAATAAATAAGATTGCTGATTATGAGGCAGTCTGCTGGGAAGCACTGACTGATTTGTCTTTGGAATTACACCATTAGATTACAGGGACACATTTCAGAAAACATCAGAAAGTACTGCGGCCGAACACAACCCTTTTGATAACAGATGATGTTTGATAAATAGGCTTGGCTTGAGTGAGTGAGTGACCGAGCGAGCGTGCGTAGGTGTGTGTGTCAGCGTTCGCAGAGACGACGCTGAGATCTGGTCTTACCTGAGCCACCCCTGTGACAGTGATAGCTACTCCTTCTGCTGTCTCCACATCCTCACATCGTGGCTGCAGAGTCATTATCTC
The DNA here is from genome assembly GCA_015107715.1 of Tylochromis polylepis. NCBI lineage: Eukaryota > Metazoa > Chordata > Actinopteri > Cichliformes > Cichlidae > Tylochromis > Tylochromis polylepis. The sequence goes on along the minus strand of VVHJ01000869.1, from coordinate 8,811 downwards.
CAGGCTTAGCCTACAGCAACAAACAAAGGCACAGTTATTAGGCTGCCCAGTCCCGCCTGAAGACTCTGAAATAATAAGAGCAACCCGTGGAACCTTTAAATATTTAACACTAAGAGCTTTCCTGTCTCCAAATGGGCCTCTGGTGGGCAAGTTTGCGCTTAAGCACAATCATTCCTCACACAGTAAAAGGAAGTCTGTGTTGTGTTATTTAGCAGAAATCCCTGGATTTACCTGTCATTTCTGAACATTTGACAAACACAAAATCCCTTAGTTGGGTAAAAGAAACCAAAATTAGCAAAACTACTGAAAACTACTAAATTCCTGCATTTTTTCTTTGCAGGATCCCAAAATGTATGAAAACAAAAACAAAAAAAACAGACTCTACAGTTCCTGTGTTTTTTTAACGTGCTAATTTTGATGTTTCTATACCTTATTCTTTATGATTATGTTTATATCTACTGCGCATATAACAGTTAGTGTAGGACACTCGTGCAAAAGAGATTTAAAATGTCATGGAGCATATAATCCTGGTTACATTAAAATTTATTTAAAAAACAAAAACAAAACTACAGCAACATTTTTCTTGACCCAGCCAGTCATAGCAGATGGTTGTGAAAGTCTCTTCCGGTTCAGAGTTCTTCCTCCATGCCATCTCCAAGTGCTTATTTATAGGGGATCATCTGACTGCTGAGCTTCTCTGACATTGAAGAGACTCTTTTTCACGGCCCTACGAAAAGAAACTTTTTACAGGATTCTCTGCAGTCCTGTGAAAAAGTTTCTGTGTGCATGCATCAACCAGCATGCAGCCTGTTTCATTCAGACCACATTAGGATCCCCTTCAGTTTGCTTACCTGCCCCGCCTCGGAGCTGAGGACACCATCATCTACCTGCTCAACCGTGTCTACGCCCATCTGGACCAGCCGGCGAGCACTGTGAGGGTCATTCAACACCATCAGGCCAACCCTTCTGGGTGACAAGCTGACAGCGATGCAGGTGGATGGCTCTCCTGTGTCCTGGATTGTTGATTACCTGACAGGAACACCACAATATGTGTGTCTTCAATGTTGTGTGTCTGACAAGGTGATCAGCAACACAGGGGCACCACAAGGGACCGTCCTCTCCCCTTTCCTCTTCACTCTCTACACCACAGACTTCAGCCACTGCACAGAGACGTGCCATCTTCAGAAGTTTTCTGATGACTCTGTGGTGGTTGGACGCATCAGTGAGGGTGATGAGACGGAGTACCGAGCTGTGGTTGACTCCTTTGTCACGCGGTGTGAGCAGAATCATCTGCAGCTCAACGTGACGAACACCAAAGAACTGATTGTGGACTTGAGGAAGACCAGGAAATCTGTGACCTCTGTTTCAGTCCAGGGGGTCGATGTGGACATTGTGAGGGCTACAAATACCTCGGAGTACACACTGATAATAAACTGCACTCTACAGGAAGGGCCAGAATCGTCTCCATTTTCTGAGGCGGCTGAGGTCTGTCAACATCTGTTGAACAATGCTGAGGGTTTTTTATGAGTCTGTTGTGTTCAGTGCCATCCTCTATGCTGTTGCATGCTGAGGCAGCAGGTTGAGGGTCGCAGATGCCAACAGACTCAATAAACTCATCCTCAAGACCAGTAATGTTGTGGGGACGGAGCTGGACTCCCTTAAGGTGGTGTCAGACAGGCGGATGCTGTCCAAGATAAAGACAATGCTGGACAATAACTCCCACCCACTCCATGGCGTGCTGGCCAGTCACAGGAGCACGTTCAGTGAGAGACTGAAATTACCCATAATGCACCACTGAACAACTGTTACGACCCAGCTCTGCTAGGGGTCAGGGGAGGTAACATAAACGAGGTTCTCATGGGGGAGATCGGAGTCTAAGTTTTATTACGAAAAAACAAAATTAGCCTCACGGGCTGTAGCACAACTAACATTACTTGAGAGAACCTCACAGTTGAGACAGGGTTTTTACCAACAAGGCTCACAGACAGAAGCATAAGGGGCATACTGCACACTCAGTTTAAAGCAGCGGTCCCTGAATGAATGCTCTTCAGTCTTTTAAAGACGCAGGTGTGTCCAATCAGTCACTGATTGGTCTGGCATCCCTCAGCTGGTCCAATAGACTTTCCCTGGAGGTAACCACGGGTTCCCAGGCAGCCAATTGTCTGTGGGTGCTGCCACACTCGAATTTGCTTGAAGAAAGGCTGGCTCACTTATTCCAAGGCCAGGGGCCATAACACCCCTCCCCTTAAATTACAAAACTGGGTTTTGTGACCACAACCTTCACAGCTCATGAAAAAAAACAAAAAAAAACAGAAACTCATACTCACAACCTGGAAAGGCCATCAGCCAGAACATTTTCAGTTCCCTTCTTATGTCGAATATCTAGATTGTATTCCTGCATCAGCAGAGCCCATCGCATGAGGCGCTGATTGTGGTTGAACATACGTGAAAGGAATACAAGTGGGTTGTGATCAGTGTACACGACAATAGGCAAAGTACTGGACCCCAGGTAAACGTGGAGGTGCTGAAGAGCCAACAACAAAGCCAGAGTTTCCTTTTCAATAGTGGAATAATTGAGCCGATTTTTGTTAAACTTGTGGGAGAAATAGCAAGCGGGGTGGTCCAAACCCCGCAAGTCTTCCTGCAACAGTACTGCTCTAGCCCCAACAGCGCTGGCATCAACCTCCAATTTGAACGGTCGAGTCAAATCAGGTGCAGCTAGCACAGGGGTATGGCAAAGGAGAGATTTAGCACTTTCAAAAGCACTTTGACACTCATCTGACCAAACAAAATCAGTCTTTGGACTAAGCAGATTAGTTAATGGTTGGACTATGGAGGAGAAATTTCTGCAGAAGCTCCTGTAATAACCCACCATTCCCAGAAGCCTACACACCGCACGCCTTGTTTTAGGTGTGGGATATTCATTAATCTCCACAACTTTGGCATTAAAGGGCCGTACCTGACCATGTCCTACTTCCCTGCCCAAGTATGTAACAGTGGCCTTGGCAAATTCACACTTTGTCAGGTTGAGATGTTGAAGTCATTGCAGAGTCAGCTTGGCCATTTGTCTCCAGAACACATAACTGGACATAACTGTTCTAATTAATGAGTACACCCACTTATTTGGTGACGTGCCAAGGCTGGCTCACTTCTTCCAAGGCCAGGGGCCAGAACAACAACACGGGAAATCATTCCTGCCTCTGGCTGTACAACTCCTCCATCTCACGCACAGTACACAGTGCAATAGTTACACCCTTAATATTTGCACATCCTCTACAGTGAAAATAACAAAGTTTTACAGTTCAGAGTTAAATATCAATCATATACATTTCACCTCTGTAATATTCTGGACATTTATAATTGAGCTATTTGTATATATTAGAGCCATTTCTTATATTTTGTAAACTTTGTAATATATTGTATTATTTAATTTAGTTCAGTCTGTTACTGTTATAGTCTTGGAGCAACTGTAACCATATCATTTCTTTAGGGATTATTAAAGTATTCTGACTCTGACTGAAGTAAGTACACCCCAGTTCAGTATTTCGTATAACCACCTTTAGCAGCAAGAACTTGAAGTAATCACTTTCTGTATGATTATCAGTCTACTCGTTTATACAAGTTTGCCTCACTTCACTGACATTTGCAGATATGTGTTTAAATACAGCTCTTTTAAGTCCTACCACAGCATTTCAGTCAGATGGAGGTCTGGACTTTGGGTCATTGCAACACTTTGTTTTCTTTTTCAGCCATTCTGTCGTAGATTTGCTGCTGTGCTTTTCATTCATAGATGCTGGACAGATGGCCTCATATATGACTCGCATGCATTTTGGTATACAGAGGAGGTCATGGTTGACTCACTGACTGCAAGGTGCCTAAACTGCCACCCCTCCACCACCATGCGTAACAGTTTGTGTAAAGCATTGTGTTGATATTCTGCGTTTGGTTTTCTTTGAGCGTGGTGCCGTGCATTATGGCCAAACATCTCTATTTTAGTTTTTCAGAGCATTGCAAGGTCTGACTTTGTGGTGAATCAGCTGGGATCTCCACTCCTGGGAAGATTGTATTAACACTGTGTTAACAAATTGTGCATACACACACCTGAATGATCCTGACCACTACGATGCCAAAACTTCTACTTTCACAGATGTGGCTCACACTTGCTGATGATCAATTAATCAAGCGCACTGAATTAGCAGCGCCTTGCTGCTACTTACCCTCTTAATTCCTATGGAAGTATTAAAGGTGTACTTCTTTTTTACGTGGCTGTAAATAAAACTGAACTGAACTGTACTGAAGAATCAGTACATTGGGGATGGATCCACCCTGCTTAGTTTCACATTTCAACACACCTGTCCGATGGCTGAGTGAAGCACTTGTTTGCCAAAGAGTTTGTTTACACTGTCCACATGCAGCTGTGTTTTGTTAACTTCCATTTCATAGCTTATTCAGACACTACAACACAGAGCTGAAGCAGTGCGTCTACTTGTGACTAGAAACTGTCGTGTCTTAGTCTTTCTGGAAATGACCAGAGAACAAAAACCAGCTTCTTTGCACTTTAAGGCAATTCCCTACTCACAGATCACTTTTGTTTTTTTTAACAAAAGTGATCTGTTAGGATTCAGTTATTCAGTTATAATCAAAATTATGTGTAACAACTTTAGCCATAGCTAAAGTAGACAAAATGATGGGATTAAGCATTTCGCAAAGCATTTGATGACCTTTCAGTTAAGTGTAAAATATAAATCCTGCAATAAAACATTTTATCTATGACAACTCACAAAAAACTAAATGTGAGAAATGCACTTAGTACACTGCACATTAAGAGAGCAGAACACATTTAGTTCTCAGTAACACTACACCAGTCATGTAAGAGGAAATGTTTGTATACAATGTGACTGGAAACACACTGTTTGTAATATGAGACCAAGTGTGGGAGAACAGCTTCCATTCCTCACTTTGCTTTCTTATGGTCTTCAGATAATGGGATTGACTTTCTTGTGGTTAATTTTTTTTTTTTAGCTGTGGTCTAATTAGAAAGCTTGGTCCATATTATATTTCAAGATAACATTTACATCATTGCTTCTAGTACACCGTCACCTTTGAGCGTCTGAGATGAGCCACCAAGCCCAGGACCACCCTCCTACGACGTAGGTTTTGTTATCAGAGCCGCAGCAGCCACCTGAGGAAAGAGGACAGCGCCATCAGGACACTTCAGTAATTCTTTGACTATAACATTAAATGACACAGTTCAAAGATGTGCACTGAGCTTGTTAAGCACAGTCCCTATTAAGCCTTTTTAACATTGTTTTAGAAAAGTGGTTTACAACTATAATTATTACTGTTCACACTACTTTAAGTAGAAGGCTTGTTCAAAACCTGCCAGTAAAAACAGGTTTTGATAATAAAAATGACATGTGTAAAAAGCCAAAGGGGGGAAAGTATGGAGAAATGTTATCCAGCTGTCGTTCTCAAACAAAGGGCATAATAAATACATCGGGCTCTTGAACAATCAAAGTCGAGATTTCAGAGAGTTACTGAATAGTTTCTTTATTTTCTGTTTCCCAAGAGCCAATTTTGGCAACCGTGGCCTTCCAACCTTCCTGCAACAGACTGGCGACCAATCCAGGATGTACCCCGCCTCTCGCCCTATGAGCTGCTGGGATAGGCTCCATCCCCCCAGCCCCTTATATAAGAAATGACCCCTTGGTTATTTCATATATGTATTAATTGATGTAAGTGGTATGATTTTTTAACTATAGAGATAAGGTTATCACGTACAGACATTGACACTGAGGGCCCCAACTTGCAACCTTAAGATGACAAAAGTAAGAGGTGTCCTTTATTTTTGCGTACAGTGGTTGATCTGTTTCTCAGGCCCGTGCTCTGCAGCACAATACTGTCTCCATAGTGCAGTTTTTTATTATTATTACTACATTATTCACCAAAAAGATTCAAATAAACAACTGGGGCTGTATGGTAGTACAGTGGTTCACACTATTGGGGCCTTTCTTTGCGGAACTTGTACGTCTCCCAATTTTCTCACATGGTCAAAAGACATGTCGGATATAAATGGTGACACTAAACTGAGTGTAGGTGTAGATCTAAGGGTGGATGATTGTCTCTCTCTGTGCGTTAAGCCCTGTGATGGACCGATAAACTGACAACCTCCCCTCTCACCCAGCGTCGGCTCCACTCAGCCGTGACCCCGACCAGATATGCAGTTAAGAACGTTTATCTAGTGCCTTTCAATGCGTCTTTTCCTCTTAGAAAAGATTTCTATCAAAATGTCTTTTTAGTGATCTAAATTAATTGTGTGAATTTAGAAGGGTTCTATGTTCTTCAGGTTATACAGTTGATTTATTTTATACTTGTATACGCTGTCTGAAGTACACGGGGTTTCTTTTCCCTGATATCTCTACCAATTAATTATAGTCATAAAAAGGCTAGAATTGGTTGTAGCTGACTAAACCTGTTACTTTTAGGTACACCATGCTCATTAACTGTGGTAGAAGATGTATTCACATTATTTGCTTAAGTAAAAGTCCTCCATGAAAAAAAAAAATCTACTTGAGAAGAAGTACATAAAGTAGCCTTAAAGTGCAGTAAAAATAATAAAGTAAAAGTTCTGTTCAGGTTCCACTGCCTCATATGATTATATACACTTCCCGGCTACTTCATTAGGTTGGTTGGAAGCCAATGATTTCATCTTTAACGATGTGTTTAGAGCTTGTAAAATATTACAATTAACCCGTTACTGTGACATAAATGTAGACACGCCTGCCTCCATCAGATGTGAAGTAAGTAGCACCAAATGGAAATACTCAAGTAGGGAAAATTTCTACTTAAGTACAACACTTGAGTGAATGTACTTTGTTGATTTCCAGATCCACTTATTAATAAATCACACTGGTTATCAATAAATCATAAGAACCTGACTTATTCACATATCTGCGGTGCTAAGCCAAAGCTTTTCAATCACATGATCCAAATCACTGCTAACGCACCGCCTGCTCAGCGTCGCAGCTTTTAAGCTAAGCTCTGAAACGACACGACGACTAATTTATTCACTTTACGCAGTAACTGTGTGCTCTAAACACGCTGGCTCGCTCTGCGGTTATTTTACAAACCGAACGCCAAACGTGGTTTAGTTTGCCAGCTAATACCATTAGCTACTTTCTCCCCATCCCAGCTAGCTGGCTCCATCAACACGACGGGAAACACCTACCGGAGACCACCAACGCTTCGTTTGGCCCCACAGTTAAACAGCTTCCCATCCTGACTCAGGATAAAGAGGCGAGGGGAGAAAACCGGCAGACACAGGAGTCGGTTACGGAGACGAAGATGACGACGGTATTAACTGAGGTTTTAAATGAGCGCGAATCGTGTGTTTAAAGAGGCTTCACATTGAGCACAACAGCAACAACAACACGGCCCCGCCCAGCGACGACGTACTGACGTCATGCTTGTCAACGGCTCGTGTAAAGAACAAAATAAAAAATACAATAAAACATTATATAAAAACAAACAAACAAACGGTCAGTTGTGATGAATAAATCACATTAAAAAAAATCCGTTTTATTATCTGAGATTTAATGGGTTTGGTTTTTTGTTTTGCTGTTATTGACAGAATTAAAATGTTCAAAGCTTACGAATAATAATTAGCAACATAATAAATTGTAATACAGCTGCTAATAATTGTTTGTATATTTATCTACAATAAATGCGTTTACATATTGTAAAAAGTTATTATTATAAATTTAAAATGTAAAGAAAAGTATTTTTCTAGTTTTCAGCTTAATATTTTAGAAGTACAACATTTTAACCACAACACTAATATTCAGTGTCACTTTGGTGTAAAGCCTTTCTCCTGTATAACACTTGAACCAGAGATAAATAAAAAGAAACAAAAATGAAATGTTTTTTTTAATATATAATTAAGAAAGTAAATTTAAGCTAAAGTAAATAAGCTAAAAAAAAAAAAGATTAATTCTGTTCATATTTTTGTTGTTTAGCAACCCCCTCTTGCTTTGTCCTTCAAAGATTTTAATCTCACATCATTTCCAAAAACATCTTACAGGATGTAGGAATATGCCTGATGTGTATATTTGAGTTTGACTACATCAGTGGCATGACCCTCATTCGTAGTGAAAAAATATATTAAAAAATTGTTAAGAATTAATTATTATTAATTTCCCCAGTTGGTGACTCTGTCAGGGTCCCTGTGTCTACCCGGTTGACCCAAATTGGCTACATATGTTTTGTTGTGTCCCTGTTCTCTCTCCCCCTCTCTTTCCCTCCTCCCTCCGCCTGGGCGGAGCTCACCTGTGGGCTCCTGCCCTTGGCCCACGCACCTGGCTGCACATCACACCTGTGGCTCATCACTGGAGAGCGTTCCTGCCCCTTTATTAGATGGCCACACTGTGTTTCTCGTTGCTGGATCGTTGCCGACAACCGTCAGTGAAAACCCCAGCTCAGTTCGTCTCTTTTGTGCCTTTCGTGTGACCTTCCTGTAGTAACCCCTGCGTGTTTCTGTGAATAGATTCCCTGGACCAACCCCTGTGTTACCCGAGTGTTCGAGTGTGGGGAGTAAGCCATCGTGTTTAAGGAGTGTGAGGAGGAGCGTGAGGCGTGGACGGAGTGCGAGGAGTGTGTGTCCTGTCAGCGTCTGTTTCCCGTTCGTGTGTGGATCCCCGGAGCCCGTCCTTTCCCCTCTCACTTTGTAAATAGATCACCCGGTGTTGCAAATAAAGACGTTTGTGTTCTCTACCCAGAGCCTGCACGTGAGTCCGTTCAGTCCTGGTGTGACAG